>JAPYZR010002845.1:0-29423 GCA_030522945.1 Trichopria nigra
TATACAATCACCAAAAAAATTACAGCAAAAATCATTCAAAATCAAATGAGAACTTTTGGAAACAAATTATTTTTAATTGAGGTATGGAAAAATAATTTTTTTCCTAAAGTTCTCATTTAATTTTGAATGATTTCTGGTGGAATTTTTTTGGTGATTGTACATGTTATGTAGAATCACCCTTACAGAGCCCAAATCTAAAAAAAAAGTTTGAATAATTTGTTATTTATACTTCTATTGTTGCAAAGCTCAGTCGGTAACTGTTCTACTTTAGAACCCTCTTAATATGTAAGTAATTTTAATTTATTATTGAAACTATAAACTGAAATCTCTATTTCAAGGTTTGGATGTACAAGTTTTTGTACGCGATGAAAATAAAATTCCACAAGAACTGCGAAGTAAAGTGCAAATAGTCGTAGGAGACGTAACTAATGCCGAACAAGTTTCAAAAGCTATCGAAGATATGGATGGAGTGGTCGTCGTTATTGGCACACGAAATCAATTGCGTAAGAATTTTGGAAAAAATCAAATTAACAATAATATGTTTCGAAATTAAATTCAATTAAATCTATCTCTATATCTTGCAATACAAAATGTTTTGTTTTATTATTTTAGATCCAACAACGGTTCTGTCCCAAGGATTGAAGAATATAATCGATGGAATGAAAGAACACAACGTAAAGAAAATTTCAGTATGCTTATCTGGTAAATAGCAAAATATTATTTCTATACTTTTTTACGTGTATATAAAAATTTCTTTTCATTTAAAATTCAAACTATTTTCAGCATTCTTATTTTTTGATGTGGAAAAGGTTCCAGCAGTGTATAAAGATCTGAATGCAGATCATCAAAGAATGTTTGATCTTGTTAAAGCCTGTGATTTGGAGTGGATTGCTATTCTTCCACCACATATAGCAGGTTAATTATTTAACAATATACAAAATTTATGATTTACAGCGATAAAATTTTAAACAACTTATATTTAATTTATAGATGCACCAGCTTCCAAATATGCAGTGAAATACGATGAATCTCCTGGGCGAGCTATTTCAAAGTATGACCTTGGCTCATTTTTGGTTGATAGCCTAGACAAGTCAGAGTATTATCAAAGGGTTTGTGGAATTGCAACAATATCATAGTTTTATAGCACCTCTGGCTAATGAAGTGCAAATAACTTTAATGAAATGATGGTATTTGATTTTTTTATTATTAAAAAAAAAATATATATATATATATATATTTACATATATAAACACTTTGTTAATTTTCAAGAAAGAATTTAATTGAGTCTAAGAAAAACACATATGTACAATAAATAAATTAATTTAGTCGGTAACTTTGATATTATCTTCAATTACGTGTAATAATCAGGTTCCAATTTTTTCATCATGAATGTACGAGATGCAATAATAATTTGAGTAGGTGATTTGATATTTTCGGGCATTGGTGGTGGGGGTGGTCCTATTGATGGTACATTTACTGAATTTTGCTTCTCTTCTGGAATGGAATTTGTGAATGTGTCCGAATACCTGTATAATCCATTGATAGGATCACAGATAGTGTAATCGTTCTTTAGATAAAATCCTTCTTGGCCTTTGGTCATCAAGTAAACGACGTTTATTCCTTTTTTTAAAACATAAGCCTCGACACCGCGTAGTAGCATCGATCCGAATCCTTGTGATCGATATGCATTATCGATGATAACTGAAATAAAAATTTATTTAAAATATAACTATATATAAATAATTATTAAAACTTATATTTGTATTTTTAATATTTATTGTTACAGTAAGTTTAATAAAATTAATAAATTAATTCAATGTCACTTGTTATAATTAATGATATTGATATAATTAAGAAAAACCTACAGGATTCTATCACACAGCAATCCGAATAACCAGGCATCAATGAAATCTTGCAGTGTCCTACAACTTCTTCTTTATGCAAAAGAATCAAACATGTTGGGAACATATCGCAAGAAGCTTTTAAGCTTTTTAGCCTGAAGAGAATAAAAAATTAATCGTGGTCATAAATTCAACAAAAAATACTCTAATTTTCATCGTTGAGACAGCATAACATACCGTGCAGTTTCACTTCGTTTCCATTCTGTATTAATAAGCTTACAGCAGTGTAGCAAGAGGTCAGGCCGATGATGTAGAGGGACTATATCATATCGAGGATCTTTCATTATTGCTCTGTAAAGAACGGAAAATAGAATTGTTAACCGACTTCTGAATTTTCAAATTATTCCATTTTACTAAATAACTTTCATGAAAAAAAAAAAAAAACTTACAATGGTCTACATGGTCTAGATTTTCTAGTAATGTGGAATAATGCAACTTGACATTCTAGCCAAGTCTTATACGACATAGCCTGACGTTTTGACATTTGGAACTCTCACAGTCGTCACGTAAGATCACTATCGATCAACACTCTGTCACAGGCTAAAGCCTGAAAAGGAATGATCCGCACCTGACAGTATATTATTATAATACTGTAATAGGTATTCATTTTCGTAAGTTTCCGACAGATGTGTGCTATTTAAATCGCAGTGTTTATCTGGCGACAATGTGTTTAAGTCACACGCACGTGGGTAAACAGCTGACGTATAGCCTTGATGTGAGCTGTGGTTGGCGACTATTTTTAGAAGGTATCAAAAGAACCATTTCCGGACGACAGACTTGAATGACTTTAGCCTTGAAACTACTCGATAGGCTTTTTACAACTGTGCAGGAATCCAAGTGTCAAAATCATTTGGCAAATTAAATATGAAATTGTTTCGAGATAATTTCGAGTATATTTTTTTTTATTTATTTATTAATAAACGGACTATAAGTCCTTTACAAGAATGATTAATACAATATATACAAACAAAAATTTATAGTTCTTATATATCTTACTTTTTTTAAATAACATCAAGTAACGAATGATCCGGTGACATCAAATTGGAAAATATTAAATTCCAGTTCACTCCAAAGTACAAAAATGTAATTTTTTGAAATGCAATAAGATTTTTTGAATTTTTTATCTTTTAATTCTTCTGCGCGAATCAACTGGAACCACTGGAACGAACTACTTGTCTCGTCATCCGCAGATGAACTACTTGGAGTTCCTCACATTTCGGGAATCTGGGGAAACGCTCATATTCCCAAAATATGCTCCGTTTCATTTTCTCTCATAACGCACGAAAGGGAGCGCTGCTGCCATTTTGCCATGTGCGTGCATCTCGTCCATGCAGAGGAGCGAATGAGACGAGTGCGAAAGAGCGAGAGAGGCGGAGCGACCTGCGACGGTTGTGTGATTGTGTCACTTGTCAGTCGCGTCTCTCAGTCGTGTGTTTACATGTGCAGAATTTTCATGCACACTTTCATATGCACTGTACCTGTTTAAAAAATAATTAAAAATGATTTCCGGACGGCCTCCCGTAACAGGTGAGATAAAAGAATCAATGCAAAGTTTTGCTTCAAAAACATTATTTATGAACGTATTTGTTTCTCTACATCTCATAACCTCGGATAATTTATGTACAAATTTTATTTCTTCACTTTATGTTTATTCCTTTAATTTCGTGAATTCTTTTCTTAGCTTCTATGGGTTCTCCTATTTAATTAAAAAGTTAAATGGCTAGGGAAGTTGCTACATATATATGTATACGTGAAACGTTTTATTGCAGATACACCTCTCGGCCTATCCTGGCACGACAGTGCGTGGATACCAATGTTAAATCCAAGTAACATAATGGATTACTTTTCTGAACGCAGTAATCCTTTCTTCGATAGAACTTGCAACAATGAAATTATCAAAATGCAAAGGTTAAGCCCTGACCAACTTACGTAAGTGAAATTCAGTTGTGCTAGTAATGTCAGATTTTAAAAGTAAGTTCACAAAATCATAAAAGAATTGATTATTTTAGAAATATGACAGGATTAGAGTACATTCTGTTACACGTGCAAGAACCAATTCTGTACGTGATTAGAAAACAGCATCGTCATAGCCCTACACAAGCTACTCCATTAGCAGATTATTACATTATTGCTGGTGTAGTTTATCAAGCTCCGGATTTAGCATCGTTAGTTAATTCTCGATTGGTAAGTTACCAACTGAATCAACTTATTTCAATAATGCTCTAGTGTAACTTAAGAATATGCAAATATTCCCTAAAGTAAAAAACTATCATGTATCTTGTAAAAATAAAACGTATAAAATAGTCACATAGTCTATACCTGTATACGTATTATGTAGAAGACTATTTTTGTTTAAAATTATTTCTTTAAATAGTTATCGACTGTACACCATGTACAATCTGCATTCGAGGAAGCCAGTAGCTGCTCGAGGTATCTTCCGAGTAAAGGATATTCGTGGGATTTTAAAAATGGAAAATCTACCACTACCGTTAAGAAAGAGACACCGGTTAAAGAAGAGCCAAGTACTGTATTTCAGCGGCAAAGGGTTGACATGTTACTTGCTGAACTTACACGAAAATATCCTTTACCTGTACCAAAACCTGTACAACCACCCGTTGAACAAAGTAAGTGTTTCTATACACATATTTTAATTTACAATTCTATTAGATAGTTATAAATACTTTTCTTTAACGTCTTTGCAACAATTCAGATTTTATCCTAAAAATGAAAGAACACGAAATCGCTCTTCTCGCAAGTTATTCAAGAAATTATTGTACAGAACATGTAAGGCAATCGTTTTTAACAACTGACATTGTCAGCACTTGCTTCGCTCGTGTGACACATATAAACTCCATACTTGTCCAAGATCACTGCCTTACTAGTTGTATAATATAATATTTCTAAAGTAACATAAGGAACTATTTAAGCTAACTATCATATGTATATTATTTGTATAATACGACATAATTTCAGCAGTGGAAATTAAACAAGAAATCAAGACTGAGAAAAAGGATATGAAACCACCATTGGACAAAAAAATTCGAACAAATTAGGAAATTAAAGTTAGATGTAAATGTAGTATTTATTCAAATCAAGATTTTAATGTTTTACTATTGTGTAAATAAATCCTTAATCGATACTTACATTTTCTCAAATTACTTCGTTTTCTTCTTTCTTTTACTATATGGGCAATCCGGTCTATCAAACGTTCTCCGTGATATTTTTGGTGGTTTGTATTTCATGGGGTTGTTCGGACTCCCCGGCGATTGCAATGGCCCTTTTACATCCGGCGGTGGTGGTGGTGGATATTTTTGACGGCAAGAATTGCGAACAAATTGTGTAGAAATTCTCCGGATAGTCGTCAAGCATCTTGCATTGAACATTTAAAAACGTATGCTGTTAATTTATTTTTTTTGAATTTTTTGTATTGGGTTAAGTTGCGAAACGGCCGATTTGAAGTTTGAAACGAAAACCACAGATTCGTTTGTTTTCAAACGTTTCTCCTACGGATACTATTATCGATAATAGTAAACGTATGTATTTTTGACAAATTTAACAAAACTTAGGTGATAATCGTAAGCACGCGGTGATTTACCATGACAAGAAAAGCTTTCAATGAACTCGACGATGAAGCCTGCACGTGTTACGGTGCAAATTTATCGGATACGTCGTTGTTTCAAAATGAAGATTTTATCCAATGCTTAATGAGTAAGAAGTGCAAGTATATCAAGAGATAAACAAGTTCGTTAGAATTCATTTTATATATTTATATATGTACATTTATATGCACACATGGTGATGGGTATATTTTATACCTCGTAAATAATAAATTCATTGTTACGTCGCATTATATACTGAGTGTATATAACATAACAGAGTGTAAATTATATAACAAAGGCATTGAAAAATATTGAATATACGATGCGATTCGACAAGACCTACTATACTCGTGCAATTTCTTCCGTTCTATTATAAATGCGCGAACCCGAAAAATAAACGTACATAACCTAAGAAACAATTCACGTTTGATTATTATTGATCGACACAGTTAAAAAAAATGATTAAAACGTCAAAATTTGGATTAACAAGAATTCAGAAGTATATATTCGTTGTAGAAGAAATGAATCCATTTTTAATCATTTTTAATCCTTTTTAATAAAAGTTTTCACCTGTCAATCTTTTTTTTTTACTGGGTAATTAAATCAGATGAAAAACATATAATATATATATATATAGTAATACCGTCGCATTTATATAATTCCGTTTTTGATTCGATTAATGATTTTTGAGTATATCTTGTATTCGTGAATTATAAAGTCGTATAAAATAACGTATACGAAATCGAAATGTGAATTTTTGAAAATAAACGTAACAATAAAGGGGAAAAAATTGCACGCAAAAATTTTATTTTTAATTATTATCATTGAATTATGTATCATTAAGCGTCACTAATAAGCTTTTAAAAGCGTAAAAATTCGTAAAATTGCTTCTCGAACGCTTTACGCACACGCTTAAAAATATATAATGTATTTTTTATTTTTAGTGAGTCTCTTCATCAGTGCGCATATAATGAAATATTGCGCATGAGTGACAGAAAAAGTGTTAAAAATCTTGGTACCTGCCCGCTAAACATTTTCCGGTTACAAAAACGTCACTAGAACGTTTCATTTGCATCCATGTAACGTTTAAAAATCTGGATCTAACTACAAATTATTGCTGCTCGATTTTACTTTTGAATGTGCACGCCACCTTGCGATTAGTTTGAACTCTTCACAATGTGAAAGAAATAATTTCCATGAAACTATTTTTTATTATCCATGAAAATAGTTATATTGAAACGTTTTAGAGAATAGTTATATAGCAACGTTTCCAAGACCATTTCATTGTAACGTTCTTGTAACGTGTCAAACTTTCTCAGTCGAATTGAACGTTGCGGTACCATTTTTACGAAATGTTACAGTGACTTATTTGCTATAAACTTTCCCGAGACGTTTAATCCATTCTATATATGCGGAACGTTTCAGAAACAATAATGTACCGTTACACTGTAACGTTACATTTTTATTAACAAATGTATACAATGTAACGTTTCAGGAAGGTACGTTACATGTTTAGCGGGCGAGTGTAATCAGCGACCTCGAAAATACCCCGGTACCAATTTTTACCATTGGTGTTTTAATGCATTGGTCACGATTTTAAAATTTTCTCGAAGTGTTCAAAAGCCCGATGAAATATGTTTATGAATTAACTTACGAGAGTAAAATCACATTTAAAAAAGCTTCGAGGATCTGCCATTACTTTATAAGAGTGCCTATTGCTCGCAAAGGTATATTTATTACCTCTTGTAAGAGTGATGAGTACATTTAAGTGTGACTGAAATGTCCGAGAACCAACCCAGCAAACGCGAACTACACAAAGACGTCAAAATGTCGTCATTTCGACGGTCCGTCAGCATTTCGACGACATTTTGACGTCGGTTTACGAGTCTTGTTTGCTGGGAAGTTTGCGAATTTGTACGCTTTGAAATGCAAATCTGTATATATGCTCTATTAAAGCTTCGTATCAGCTCCCTGGCGAAAATCGAAGCGTACATTATTCACGCTTAAATTATTAAACTTATCATAAGTGGCATTTAAATGTGAATGATGTAATTAACGATACGTTTCAATAATATAACGAGTCTTTCTGGACAATACAGTAGAACCTCCTAAATTTAGCTCAGTTTCTCGTTGCATTCTTCATCAGTCTTGCTTCATCGTTTCTGTTATGTTAGATGGTGAAATTGGACAAGAAATGGACTGTCTAAGTACGACGAGAGGTTCTACATCATTGATTTAGTCTAAATTTGAGAAGAGCCTAAATTTGGGAGGTTCTACTGTACGTGGTTTATTATTTGTTTCACCTTGTCAGCAAAGGCGTAAGTAAAATATACGTCCCTTTTCTACGTGACTTCATCAGTTACAAATTTCAATTATTTAAGCATTCATATGTTTTTAGTATCAAATATCTCCTTAACAGGCTTGCTTACGACAAAATGTCGAGAGGGAAAAAAACAAAATGCACGACACTGGGATTTCTCCAGATGTTACTGCATGCGTTAGCAGAAGCACGACGGTCGACGAACACGACAATAAAGACGCAAATTGTATTAAAAAAAAGTGTAGCAATGGAAAAGCGAAAGATAAAACGAAGGGAGCTGGTTCGAAAGTTGGAACGACAACTGTGAGCGGACATCCCGAATCAAGGATGGGAGAACTTCGAGCACAACTGAAAAAAAGGATGCACTTCTTCGTTTTTGCCTTCTTGATGGTCGGCATACTGATGTGGCTCTCGATGGTCTACGGCGCCCTCCTCGGTGCTGCGCACTGCAGTCGCGGGCGCTTTTGTTTTCCATTTCTGTCCAACGCCAATCAACAGAAGAAACTTTTTTGAAGAAATAAACAAGACGCTTTTCAAGACTTGACACAAAATATATTAAACTCGGAATAATACACCACGCGTAGCGTTTGCTTGTCAAAAAGTGCTACTGTAGCTTTCTTTGACGTCAGTACATCGTAGTAAATATCATGGGTCGCTTCGGCGACTTGCAAAATTCTGTTGAAAAAGTCAATCGCTCCACCTGTTACTCGAAACTCGTCCAGCCTTTCGAAGGGCAGGTATGGGCGACGAGCATCGCTCGATGAGTCTTCCTTTCTCTAACCGATTATGCGATGATTTGCGATGATTGGGCGCTGAGTTCAGTCGTCCTGATATGTCTCTGAACCTCCTGGAGCTGCGACAATGATCTTGTCCCTTTACACGCAGCTCTCGGGGCCGGGTATGGTGTTTGCGATGATGATTTCCTTCATGAGATTGCGATCAGCCTTGAAACTTATTGGCTCCCACGACTTTGCAGAAAATGGATTCAACTGCAGGAATTCGTGAACATTTGTTTATTCATTTGTAAAATTATAAGAGGATTGCTGTTTATGAATAATAATGTCAATGTATCTTTGGAATAAAAAAAAAATAAAAAACTTACGCTGCATCGATTCGTTTGGAGGCCTTGTTTGTGAATGTCGTACGGTGCGAACAACGTGTCCGGCCGCACTGGTAAAAAGAGTTGCGGCTCACGTTTGATCTTTTCTTGGTCTGCAAACAGAAGGAGAATTTTAGCTATTGTTTATAGGAAGGTAAGCGTACAAAATGGAAGATACGAGAACCAAGTACCTTCCCCACGGTAAAAATCGGAATGCACAAAAGATGTGCGGTATTGGAAGTAAAAACCACAACGAAGTGCCCATAACTGATAGAATACAAATTTTTAAAGATATTAATTTGGACGTAAGTAGAACTACGGAAAATTGATTCTATTAGTGACCCAAGGAAGATCATTTCCAGGCATGTCATTTCATGGTAAGTTTCCACGTTAGAAATTAAGTCGAATTTCTTAAGCATACTTTGTAAAAAGATAGTTATAGTTGTTGGTACCTTGTGGCGACTGAATAATGTCAGGTTGGTTGTTCAAAGCATAGTCCGCAACTTGCTTTAGCGTATATTCTACGAAGTACGTATGATCGCTGTGCGCTACATCAAGCATCGAGTTATTCCTGGAGTCTGGTGGCGTGATAATTGGCTGTTTCATATACGGTTCTATGTGAACTGGTGATGTCGTGCCGCGGCGTCGATACATCATCAACATGACTGACAGAACCGTGACACCGAATGCCATTAAGCAGCCGACAAGGAGAAGTATTAACGGTACCACGCTGACGGTAGTGTCTAGAAGTAACAATATACGTATACATTATCGCATATCGGAAGACTCTTTAAGCTATGCAGCAAGTATGTCAATGTTTGGGTTCGTTACCAATGTGCTTCTCCGAGTCCCTCAGCAAAATGTCTTCGAGGCGCGAAGCCTCGCTTCGCCCCTTGGCGTTGACCGCGTACGTGACGAGGTAAAAATGGGTTGCCGGCAGTAAATCGGTGACGGGTATTCGGAAGATCGGTACTTCAGCAGAAAGGCTGGAAGCATTAACCCGCAGTTTCCCGGAGGCGACTTCGTAAGCCTCCAGGTGAAATTCTTGGCGCAGACCTCCGTCGTACCCTGGCACGCACTCCACCTCGAGGACCTCCGAGCTTTGGTTCAGCGAGGCCTTCATCGTACAGTTGCTCAAAGGATTCGGCTTAACCGCTGGGATAATTTGATAGATGCACGGTGCATTTTGTTTGCCGATTGAGTTTCGGCCCCAGCAGGTCAGCGCACCGTAATCCCTTTCGGACATCGGGGTGTACATCAGCTCGCTAAGTGTACCGTTGTTCCCGTCGAACTTGACCGGGGCCACTTCAAAGTTTTCCCCGCTATTATTGAACTCCCAGATGAAGTCCACTTCATTCGGATCGGCATCCACTTCGCATCGTACTCTTACGGACTCTTCGAAAGATGCACCAATCACCGTCACCTCCTTTACTTTGCACACTGGAGCATCTGTCGTACATTAAGTGCATAATTAGTTGATTCGTAGATTCACTGGATCGGTTCGCCGATCTGACTGAGATTCTATTATCCGAAAGCGGGTATTGGATTTGCATTTTCCTTTAAGAGTAAACAACAAGAACTGTCCAGAAAATTGTAGCACAGTAGAACCTCCCAAATTTAAACACTTCTCCTCGATCCCCTTCGCTTTCGAGAAATTCGAGATGGACTGTCCAAATTCGAAAGGTTCCACGTCACTGATTTAGTTTAAATTTGCGATGGTCTAAATCTGGGAGGTTCTACTGTGTACTATCAAGGCTATCATCGCCTTAGCAAAGTGTCGTAAATTTCGCGCAGACTTACATTGAACCCGTAAGGCGACGGTCGAACTGGTGGTTTCGCCACGATCGTTGCTAGCGAGGCACGTGTAATTACCGGCGTTGTCCCGTCCTATACTCTGAAGTACGAGGCTCTGCGTGCTCATTATTATGCCGGCCGATAAATTTTGCATCAGCACTCCGCCCTGTAAAGAGAACATATAAAGGCCTTCGCTCAGCAGACATCGGTAAAACAACAGACTAACCCAGAGAGAACCTTCAAGATCCGCAAAGGTCACAGTTTCGTAATATTTCTGTACAATTGAAAATAATTAAAATGTAGATTCAACTTACGTTGTGCTTCCACGTAATTTTGTGGTGCTCAGGATTCGCCCTTACGGCGCATTCGAAATAAACGTCGTCTCCTTCTTTGATGTTTTCCGCGTTCAAGGTGCTGCCCAATTGGAGATTCACCTTCGGCGGAACTGTACAACGTTCGACAAATATTGATCAGATTCTCTTCTAATTAATTACAGTCATTTTTGTTTTGTTCGTTATAACACACGTATATATATTCATATCGTGTAGAATTTGATGGCGTGTATAGATCGTTGTTAGATTTAAAAATGGATGTTGTCGTGCTGTGACGTTGTAAATAAAGTTGGAAACAGTTGTCGCATTCATACATATTATATCTGTACTTACAGACGACGTTCATCGTAAAGTGGTCCACGAGAAAAGCATCGGTAAGAAATGTATTTTCCCCTCGGCACGTGAGTTGCTTGCCGTGGTCGTCGGGGACTGGCGAGAACATTAGGGTACTCAAGACCGTATCCGACGACTCGTCGCCATCCACTATCTGTTTTAAAAACTCCGTGTAAGAATTTTCTTTAACAAATTATTAAAATTAAGTCAAATGACTGATAAAAAGTCGCAGCCTTCCAATTCAAGCTTAAGTGACTTTAACGATTCGACTTTTTTTAGGACAAATAGATCTCTCTCGAGAATTGTTCTCGATATTTACTTTTTGCTAATGTGGTTTCCAAAATGAATTACCGAACATAATAGCGAAATACTTCCGAATGAATACGACGCGAACTTTGGGGAATTGATGTAGATGTCGCGTTTTCTCGAAAGTGCTAAATCCACATTGATTTGATAAAATTATGCACGCGCGTTTCGAGCACTTGAGGATCCTATATACGCATGAAATCTATACTAAACTTTCCATATGAATTTCCACGTGAGAGTAACGCGGTCAGTTCGAATAAGGAATAGCAACGAGTAAACAAAATTTAACGAGTGAATTTTTAATAAAATCAACAATAAAAATAATTCAAATTTGTTACTTAATTCCACGAATATGTATACGTAATTATAAAATAAAAATCAGAAGAAAGTGCGTCTAGACGATAATTATCCGTTATAAGTAAGAATTTACGGTTATCGTATATGCTCGCAATCTTACCCTGCCGTTATTAAATTGCGCGTTGCCCTTCATCCAGAAGATTTTCGCTCGAGGATGCGAGCCCGTTGCTTCGCACTTTATCGAGTAATCTTTATCGGCCTCCATAACTGCCGGTTTCGTAAGTATTTTTACAGAAAGGGGTTTTACTGCAACATAAAGAATGTTATAAATATAATCAGGTAACAATAAGTCTGCGCTTTTTATTATAGCAACCAAGAAAACGTCCTTTAATCGCCACTTAATTTAAAGCGATATATTTATCGCTACAATTAGAGTAATGCACATTTACTGCATAATCGAAGTATAATCATACGACTTCACTTTTCTATGTATATATATACACCAATTATTTGATTGAATTTCAATCAAAGGCAATTATATACATATATAATTATCGAAAATTATGCGATTGTTATTCGTGCTCATCAATTATATGCCGTTATATAGTATATATATATACATATACTATACATTGTCCCGTTTAGTCCTGGGAAATCGAAAATGGATAAAAATGTATTTAAATGAATTAATTTTAAAAGTCTTTGAATTTGTACTTTGGGAAAAACGAATCCATTTTTATCCGCAATGCATTTGTATTTGTTCATACGAATAGAGAATTTGAGTTTTTAATCCACGTGAATCCAAAAATAATATTCTCGATAAAAGGGCCCGTGAATGCGTTTTAATCCATATATTTCCGGATATGAAAAATTTGTTTTTCAATCAATTTGAATTCAAAAATAAGTTTTCCCAATAAAATATATGCCATTAATACACTGTGATTGAAACGTATGTAATTGTTTGTAATGTAGTATTGTAAGTTTCTTTATGTTAACCTTCCAACTGGCACGAATAGAAAAGATTCATTGTAAAATATTTCCGAAGCAAAAATTATAATTAATCTTGTATATATATACTTGAATTTATCAGCAGTTTCCAGTTTAAGAACATTTATAACGATGTATATTACAGTTTTCAATTTTCGATTAATTATAATTATACAAATGCATTACCAAACTTCGTTGAATACAGTTATTTCGATATATACATGCATAATGGTATTTATGATTGTCCTATAGTGAATAAATGTTTAATGCATTAATGACAATTAATTATGTCATAGTCCTTTTGACAAATTGGATAGAAATATTTTAATTTGCTCAGAGTTTAATCAATTTTACAGTTTAACATAGAGTTTAACGAATTCAAAGTACGAATATAGGAATGGATTAAATATTTTAATTCATTATAATCCAATTCGGATTACTGGGATAATCAAAAGTATTAATCTGGCATGCATATAAATCAATCTTTTGTAATGCTTCCTAATCAAATAATCATCGTATAAGCATTATATATAAGAAAACGTATATCGCAGCAAACGGAAAAGGATTGAGTTTATTCAATAAGAACTCAATTTTCAGTTTCAGAATCCAATTGAATATATTCAAAGGTTGCATAAAAAATGTAATTACGTGCAATTCAATCTTTGCGTATTGTACGAAGTATTAAATTTTGAATTTATTAATCACTCATCCGTTTGCTGGAATTTTGTTCGAGTTAATTATTTTTCCATATAATTATGATAAACAAAGAATAGTCAATTTGTTGAAATCAATGGCGGTGTACGGCTAACTTACGATGGACATTCAATAGAATCGTTTTCTCCAGTGGACTGATGAGATTCGTATTAGATGCTCTACATTTGTACGTGGCATTGAGGTGCTCCCTCCGTAATTGAGGAACAGTCAATTTATTGACCACGATCATGGATTCGGTCTCCTCCAATTGCCCAGCTACTTCCTTTCCATTCACGAACCACGTCACTACTGGAGTTGGCTTACCTAGAAAATACAATTTGCAATGGGCATTTTTTCCAACATTACTAGTAACTGGACATTAGAATTGTTGTTTTTTTTTTTTTTTTTTTTTAATTAACTTTTATCTCGCGAATACACTATAATATCCTTTCTATCTTTTTATAATAGAATAGAGAATAATATAGAGATTATTTGAATGAAAATAAAATAAATTTTTTTAATTCAACAAGATCCAAACCACGTACCGAATGTAATTTTCAAACGATATCAATTAATACTTTCCCCTGATGCGTCAATAGGTAATCCCTTCAATCGAAAATTAATTGAAATTGATTCGTTTTGAAAAAAAAAATGAAATCTAATGATTGCATTGCTGCA
Organism: Trichopria nigra; assembly: GCA_030522945.1. Taxonomy (NCBI): domain Eukaryota; kingdom Metazoa; phylum Arthropoda; class Insecta; order Hymenoptera; family Diapriidae; genus Trichopria; species Trichopria nigra. The sequence goes on from JAPYZR010002845.1 coordinate 14,340, forward strand.
ATCAATTTAAATCAAAATTATTCAATGCGAATTGAATAAAAAAATATCTCTTCGATTTTCTAGACCTGTTGATCCAATTCAGTCACAAATTATTAAATTTTATTAATTTTGCAATTGACAATTTTTACAATTTACGCGAACAATCTGAATTAAATTTCCGTTTGGTAGGAATAATGTAGCAACAAATAAAAAAGGATTGATAATTGAATGGCTTTTTTCGCGCGTTTTACTACCACGTGCTTAAACACGCGTACAAAAAGGCGCATTCAAGCACGTCAGCATTCAGAAAGGGAGTGTTTTATTTCTGAAGGGTATACATGTCTGCTCTACATTTTCCACGTGGTTTTTCCCTATACTTTGACTCTTTTACATTTTTCGTAAAAGATGTATACGGATAGTTTTGTCAATATTACGTTAAGTTATTCATTGTTATAGCTATTCAAGAAAATAATAAACTAATATTCTTCCCAACCCTAACTTCTAACAAGTCAATAAGTAGTCCTTTGTCGAATGATATAAGAGCAGAATTGGGAAAGTTATAAATTTTTCTAATTATTAAATTAAGATGAAGTTAATGAACAAAACGTTAATATAGATAGTTAAGTATAACGTTAAATCTTTAAAGATCAAATGTATAAATTTTCTTCCTGAAGTTTGACACTATATATTTTAGCATTTAAACAACATGAGAAAAATTCTGCAATTTTTTGTTTGTTTTGTTTTAAATTTATTAAGTTTTTATCATGCAAATGCATTAGAAGATATCTAATATAGTGATTCGTAACGTGTCAAAATTGAATGTGCCATTATCACATATTCCGAAAAAATAAATTACAAAATGGCGGACACAAAATGACGATAAAAGTGAATTTTTATTTGTAATATCGCAGGCAAGCTTACAAAATCACAACACTTCAGGACTTTTATAATACTTTATATTCAAGGGGTTTCGAGGCGCCCGATAGTGAAACTGAAGTCAGTTTTTAAAAATTCAAAATGGCAGATTCAATATGGCGTAGGAAATGATCAAAACTTAATTGCATTCGCTTGAAACTCGTTACTTACAGGTTTTTTTGGGGTCATATTGTATCCGCCATTTTGTTCGAATGTAGTAGTATAATTATCGCCATTCTGTGTCGCCATTTTGGATATTTTTTCGGATACCTCTTATAGCACATTCATTTTTTACAAGATATATAGTAATGCCATTATGACCTTTATAAAAATGAATGAGTTGAAAGTAAAATAAAAAAGAAGTTTTTTTTTTTTTAAATCATGTATAAATAAAGTCATTTTGGTATAATGACCGTTTTATATCTCATTTGAATTTAATTTTTAATTTGATAGACATAATTGGAAAGAGCGATTCTTGACCCAGAAAAATGGCTATTGCAGAATTTTTTTTCATGTCGTTTAAATGGTACAAAATAGTGTCAAGTGAAGAAAATTTGTGCATTTGGTCCTTAAATTAAAACATAATTAAATATAATATTAACTTTTCAACGTTAAAACTTAAACTTTTTATCTAAGTTAACTTAATCTTAAAACAATTTGAAAACACAATTTCTAATATTTTTGACACTTTTTACATAATTGGTTCTAAGGAATCGAATGAAGAAACTCAGCTCGAAAGATCATCAATCAATGATTTAATATATCACAAATATTATGAATATCGAATATTATACAAATTGCAGATAAAGTTACAAAAATATAAATACGAACTCTGATATATCAACTTTTGAACAATTCAAACCCATGACGAATTTTTATTTTTTGTTCAATCTGAAAACAAATGTATGATGTACATCGCATAGACTTTCACAAGCTTCGTAATCTGTAAAAATGTCTTTTAGTACTTCCAAAAACGAAATAATGGTTACACGAAGAAAAAAAAACATTTTTCTGTTACTAACATTGTAGCGATTCATATTCTGTGAGATATCCCCATCTTATATACTTATAAAAATTTGAAAGACAATCAAATCATTAAAGACTCGTATAACATTTTTTATAAATTTTTACAATAATTTGTATAAAGAATGGCCCAAATGAATTGAAAAGTACATTGTGAATCATCAAGAGCGAAGGCTTCATTGTCTTATATGCTTTTAGCGTGTATACTCGACGACTTTTTCCAAAGTCATCACGTTTGTTTGAAAAAGTCATCTCCTCCTTTGTCCGTGTGCGATATTTTTTACGGCAAAGTAGAATTCTCGAGTCTGTGTATATGCAACTTTTTGAACCTGCAAGCACAATTCATTCCTGCATCTGGCAGGGAGATGAAAGAGTAGAAGCTTGGAAAAACTTACGCATTCACTCGAAACTTGAAACTTTAACGCCATACTATATGTACGATAATATGTGCATACATAATGTAATTAATCAATAATGATCAATTAATATTTTAATTGACTTCTGTTATTATATCTTCATAGAAACGTGGCAAAATACGTTAAGAATTTTGAGACTGAAAGGACACAAAATACATTTCATAAAAATAGTATCGCAACATTACAATTCGACCGAGAAAGTTTGATACATCACAAGAAGGTTACAATGTAATCTTCCTGGAAACGTTAGTAACGTTTCAAAATTATACTATATGGCACAAAAAAAAAACATACCTGAGAGGTTATCTTGTTACTTTATGAAACGTTTTATTTTTGTATCAATTTTTTTAAACAATATTTTTAAAAAAATATTTTGTATTTTTGTTTTATATACATAATTTTTATGGTTTCGTTTTTTTTTGTTTGTAATTTTTTAGAAGAATTGAATTTCTGAAGAACATTTGAAGAACATTATTATTTCCATACCTTTGTCAATCTATATAGAAATAAAATTAGAAATAAAAATTATTTAAGAGATTGATTTTAAATGTGATTTTTCTGGAGTCTTTCCGTACATGAAAATGTTCACATCAAATATATATTTCTTTATAATTTTTGTTCGATGCCTCCTTATCGAATATATATACTTATTTTAATTAATGATATAAACAAGAAAAAAAAAACGAATTGGACGTCGTCATACAGCTGCCGATAAATTGCTCGCTTATTTGAAAATACATTAGTACGGTATTGAAACAAATAAAGACGAACGAAAACGCTGAAAAGAGCAAATATTAAAAAGAGCAAATCGGAAATCGATCGGAAACGAGAAAAGCGAGTTAATTCTTGGCAAAACTAAATTTAAAGGTACGATATGACGAAAATAAGTACCTGACACAAATGTATAAAAAGAGGATCTCGCAAATTATTATTGCATCGAAATGATTGTGTTCTTAGAAAACAATTGACTTATTTAAAACAAAGCCACAATAATCGCGAATATATAACAGTGAATTGATAAAAAAATTTGTTTAATCCCCATTGGATAAAAAAAAAACGATTTAAATGAATTTTAACCCATTGGCTGATGTTTAAGAGAATTTTACTATTTGGGCCAAAAGTGTGTTGGCCAAAAGTGTGTTGAAAAAAAGATAAAAAGGTCTGAATTTGCTTGAAACTTTTTACTCGGTCGTTTTTGGAGTCGCTGATTACGAATCCGATTTCAGATTTTCCAAATTCAAAATGGCGGATAAAAAAAAATAAAAAAATATAATTTTAATTGCAACAAATGATAACTGTTCCTTGTGATGCCGTCACGTAAATTTCCTTCTCGAGAAACAATAATGTATACATATATAGCAATATAGACAGGATTATTTTCGCCGAGTCGCGTGGTGCAGAAATTAGGTTTCGAAATACCCGTCGAATGTGGTGTTTGGTAAGCACCTTATGCGTTATACCGTACTCATTTAATACGTATGCATGTTGGCTGTGTGATATTACAATATGTACTCTATTATACTCGACGAAGTAATTGGAATATTCGTCGAACCTGACATACCTGGTTCAACTGCAATTTCCGTACTTGGGTAAATAATAACGCACTCGAGACTTGACTCTGTATGGCTTCTAGAAAATAATTAGCCGTAATCTTCTACTTTGATAATTGTACCTTTCTGTACCAGTGCACAATTCGTTATAGAAATGGCAATATTGCCCTTTGTCGTATATCTTTGACCGAAAATTCCCCTTTTTCGTGCCGGGAATGCCACTATATTAATTCAACGTATAGGGATTAAAGAAAACAAGAAACCCAAAAAAAAAAGACAGCTATTTTTTATTAATCGCGCCGGCGCATGCGCACGAGGCTTTTGTATATTTTGCGGTCCGACTCTGCCGCGTATGCGAGTGCGCAATGGTTTTCCGTATATACATCTGCCTCATGGAATAAAAAAGTTCAAAGAAGTACAAACTTTGTTATTTCCACTTTTTGTACGTATAACTACCGTTTGTTCTATCAAAAACTTATTATGTAATATAAATCCTTCATCAGGATAAAGAATTATAATTTTCTGATATTTTTTTTCAAATCTCATTTCAAATTTATGCGTATTGAACACCAAGCCATTGGTATATAATATTATGCAGTTTCATAAAAATTGTAAATAATACAATTTCGTGAATTACACGAACTAAAAATCTGAATTATGAAAAACTGTTCAAATTTATTAATATATCGTCGAAAGAGATTATTCCCAGATTCTTACATCTTTCAATCTCAGTGTCTACGTTAATTAATTTTTTATTCATTAGTAATTAACAATTATAATTTTTATTTTTCAGTATAGTGATATTTATCCCATCTTTTTTTTTTGCCTTTTTTTGTTAAGTATAGACGTATTTCGAAATTTGAAATAAAATAAATGCCTTTATTCATTTCGTAAAAGGAGTAAATAACTCGCAAAAGTGATAAATCAATGAATAATAAAAATCGCAAAAAAGAGCGACGAAGATAAATTAAATGCTTTGTGATATGCCGAGAAATAAAATATTATATCAACTTTATATAATAAATGTTGAAATTAATAAGTTGTTTAAATTGTTATGAAATATTTGATTTTTGCAGTATTAAAAATATATATAGTTAAAAAGTTATTATCCATACCTCCTCTAACTTCGCAAGAAAGGCTGAACCTCTCGCCAACTTGGAGGGGTCCCGCAACGGATTCCACTTTTGTTCCGGAATCATCGTATATGAACAATAAATGCGGTGGAACTGAAACATATAATTTTTAAAATATTACATTTAAAATTCATTTCTTCATAAGTTTACTCAGTACTTTATTAAAAGATAATTTAATAAACAAATATTATAACATTATTATATCCGACGCGATTATTTGACGTCATCATCCTGTGAGGACACCACCCTACTGCGGTAGAAATGAAAACATTTCTTAGCCAATTCTTAGACAGTTCAGATATTTACCATGTTAAAGGCATAGAAGAAATGGATAGTGTAAGAAAAAAATGGACAGATTTCTACTAGGGCACGTCTGGCCACAATTTTTTTTAAAATCAAAGCTTCAAAGTATATTATTTATATATATAGTCATTATAGTATTGGCTTGTAACAATAATAATAACTTGATTAAAAAAATAAAGTTACATTTAAATAACAATAACTTAATAAAGTTAACTTAAAGTTAAAGTTGACTCAGTTGAAGAGTTAAAGTTATACATTCGACTTTAAACTTTTTAATCTGGTTCTGTTAATTAACTTCAATTAATAAGTCAATTTTGAAATTAATAGACAAAAGGTTAAGTTGATGAAAAGTTAGAAGATCAAAACAAAAACAAAATTAACGGTAAAATTAAACGTTAATAACTTAGCAACAGTAAACTTAAAAGTTACAAAGATTAAGTAATAAGTATACTTGAGTTAAACGAAAAATTAATGACTTAAAATATAACTTTTTAACTATAAGTATTATTTACTGAACCCTGTAACATAATATTTACGTATATATATGTATGGTAGCCTACATTCTCTTTGATCTTAGTCCAAGTCGGGGTCACTTATTATAAATATATAAGATCTGATCTCAGTAATTCGTAGCAATTTCATTAATTATTATATTCATTTTTGTAGAAGAATAACAATTAATGATTTTGAACCACCGTGCCTCAGACTCGTTAGACTCGCACTTGCCATTGTTTAACGACTCGGTGTCACGAGAAGAGATGAATTTATATGAAAAATGTTCAGTTCATAATGGTGCCATTAATTCAAGAGATCGCTTTTTTAGGTTAGGAAATTTAAAAAAACGAAAAAAAAGAGAAATGTCTAAAAAAATGTAAAATTATTCAAGTGAATTGTGAAAATTAATAGAGGAAAAACTGTTTAAATGTAAAATGTCTGAAATTGCATAATTACTGTGAGAAATACTGTGAAAAAAGGGAAAGGTTCAATTACGAAGTCGTGCAAACGCCGTATAAACCTTCGAAAGCAAATGGACCAATCAGAGGCCATCTTACGATAGACGTCTGCAATTTTAGCCATAGTCGTAACACGAAAGTCGCAAAGTGTTAGGGCTCGTCAATAATGACATGTAAAGCGCGAGCAGGAATGCCTTACATGTATAGATAACAATAAAATGTGATTAATTCCTATAGACGGCAAATACAACGATTGTTTACGGCGTTTAATTTAAGAAAATTTATAAATAATTAATTACAATCTTATTTTTATATCCCGTTACTTGAAACTTCTAAATTTAAACTTTGGACTTCGTTGTTTGCCAATATATATAGGACGATCCACGTCAACCGGATCAGTTCTATGACCGAAATATGGAGCAACCGAAAAAATTGATCAAGGGCTCATTTTAAAGCTTAACGAATATACTTTGAAATGCCGAGAGCGCCTTTGAAAAATCTAATATGGCGGCTCCAATATGGCGCGCATGTTCATAGTGATTTTTATGTATTCCGATGAATGTTGTCTTACCCAACGCGAATCCTGCTTTAGGATTTATCTACATCACCGCTCATTTTTTTTTTCTAAACTCAAAAAACATGTGGAAGACAATAAAAATATGGAAAAATTTACAAGGAGAAAAAAGAAACCTACATTTTTCATATCCTTCTCTTTTTTTATTAAGAGATGGAATGGTTAAGTTCAAGTCAACCGTTGGAATTAGTAGGTAAAGATTCATCGGAATACGTAAAATTCACTATAAATTTTTTTTAACGTTTTTAAATTTTTTTTATACAAATTAAGAGTTTATAGGCGCCATATTGGTGCCGCCATATTGTATTTTTCAAAGGTGCTCTCGGCATTTCAGTATATTCGTTAAGCTTTAGAATGAGCCCTTGTTCAATTTTTCGGTTGCTCCATATTTCGGTCGTAGAACTGATCCTATATATATTACATATCTCGAGTTTCCTTCAAATTATAAACATATTTCTTTCCGTCGAGGTGGCTTCCGCCATTTTGAATTTCGATTTATCGAATTATGAATTTCGCTTCTTACTTGTACTTCATGAAATTGGAGGAATAAAAGATTTGCGTTTAGATGAAATTAGATGAAACACATCATGTGTATAATGTAAAGGAAAATGAAACAAAATATTATAGTAAACATATTGAAATGAAATTAAAAATGTAAAAATGCACTATAAATCCAATAGAAAATTTTTTGCGTTTTTTCTTTCACAGTTATTTACCCATTAATTACATTATTATTTGGTCTATGGCTGAATATAACATAATTACAATTGAGTAAATTAGAAAGTAAACAGTATATATAGACAAACAATTAGTAAAACGACAAAAAAATAACGAGATATCCTAACATTTCTTATAAAAGAAAACTCGATATTCTCAAGATTTGCTTATGACATGGCGTAAATATAGCTATAAATAGCATAAAAGATTGGCAGGTTCCCTTTTCAAAATTCACATAATTAACGTTTTCATATATATAGGAAGATAAAGTTTATTGAACCGAAATGTCAATATACGGTAATTAATTATTCAAGGTCTGTCAGGTATTTTTTTATCAATTTAGACTAAGATCAAATTGGACCAATGACGATGGTTCGTTAATTATTTTTGCCAATACCGTGAGATACTTGACGGGTCTATTAAATTCCATTGAAATATACAGCAACGCACCCGCTAACAGATCGATTTTTCCTTCGCCTTTCAATTTTTTTTTTTTTTTTTTTTTTTGCAGAAACAAGTTATGCTTCAGGAATTTGTATCGAGCGATCTATAGAATTTCCATGTTTTTAATGAAAAAGTAATGAATTTTTTAAATAACTTGTGAAATTCACTTATCTAATTTTGATTTCAAAAATGTCAACATTTTGGCAACAATAACTTCAATCCTTTTTCGTTTACTGGGATTGGTTCCAACAAACCAAAAGAAATCTACGAAGAATTTTGCAAGTATCCTCTTCGATATAAACGCGACATCTAGACAAGTGTCAGGAAATATTTTTTAAAGTGATGCCAAAACTAAGAATGAAGTTGTAACAGGAATATGATCAAATTAATTTATGATTAAACATTTAGCACTGGGATCACTCTTATTAAGAACCATATCAGATTAATTCTATATCAGAGTTGTATTGAAAATAATTTTAGACATCCTATAGATTTCCCAATATTCAAATGTATATATACTCGAGTTTTCAATAGCCCCCAGCAATCTTTATCTTATTTGCGATCTATAGTGGCAACCAGAAATGAACAGAAATGAACATTGATTATACAATTAAAATAATTGTCGTTGAAGCTTTGATTTTCATCCAATACCCATCTTGAAAATGCGAAGAATAAAAGACAAATCCTCGTCGCGAAACTGAAGATGAGGGCACTTGGGAATGTAGGTTAGGTATTTGTCGGGGTTGGCAATTTCGCAGGCGGATATTCTCCCTGCCACTTATATAAACTTTATACATCACTTGACGAATAGCAGTTGAGGACATTTGGAAATTGGTTGATCGACTTACCGATTACGGTGAGGTTCACTTGATAGTTTCGCGTCGGTGTTTTTATAAAGTCAACACGACAGCGATAAATACCCTCATCGTCGAGCTGAACTGCTTCCAAGGAGAGGATGGCTGGCTTCTTTGTTGACGAGAAGTAAGCTCGGGGACCCATCGACGCAATGTCCGACCGATTGAGAGCCTTGCTCAGGGATCGGCCCCTCACATCGAAGCTGCGAAAAAAAAATCCAGTTTTCACTAATTCTGATGGCAACTTTCATAAAATAACAAAAGACCAAGTGGCCGGGTAATGAAGGCATTGAAAAGTTTTCAAGACCACCTGAAGAAAATCTTAATCTGAATTTTTGAAATGAATCGTAGAGAATATCGACTCTGACTCTCTCTCTCTCTCTCTCTCTCGGTTCATAACTCCTAATTTCACTCGCCGTTCAAGTTATTTCCCCAAAGTTTCGCGCAGCAGTAGTTTAATACAATACCTTTTTTTCATGCTCGGACATTTTGTTTTCTTTCAGCTTTTCCACTTGGGAAGACCTTTAAGACTCCTTAAGCGAGTTTATAGTGGTACGAGTGCGCAGAGAGTTTTTAAAAATAAATGATGGCTCTCGCAAATTCAATTATATAGGAAATGCTCCGAACTCAGTAGTAGTAGTAATGGATTTTCATTAAATCGTTAGCGATTGATCTCGTTACTCGGCGTAAAGATTTATAAAAGTTGAGTATATAGGGGCTGATATTTGGGAAAATAGCTTATATAATAGGACGGATACTTTTGCGGGATTGAAAGAACGTTTTAATGGCGGACAGTCGATCGCTTTAATTCGTTTGTTAATTGGACGTCTTTGTGTTTTACGACGACCCGCGGCCTCGGGTATATAATTATTCAAATTGCCCGCGAGTTCTTTCGTTCTCGAACGATAATGTTGTATTTTTACCGTAATACGTCGCTATATGATGTTCTATATTATACTGTTAAGCGTGTATCTCTTTCAAGGCAATTTTTGTAGCGATCAATTTACGTAAGCTTAATGTTTTAGAGTGAAGAAAAAATGACGGAGGAACACACTTCTATGATTATAGTTCGATAAAATAGATATTTTCATCCTTACAAATCCATACAGATGATGATTCCATCAGATTTTTCTATACACTCCAAACAGACAACTTTTGTCAACAGCGCTAAAATAGTTAAATTTTAAGGTTGAAAAGTTAATTAATTTTAACTCAATTTTTAATTCGTTAATTTTAATTTTTTATATTATTATATATTATATTAATTCCACTAAAGTTATGTAAAGTTATAGACACAGCTTCAGGTTTATATTCCAATGAAGAACTGGAAGTACAGTATTATTGGCTTAGGATAATTTAGTTTTAATCGACCCTTGAATTATGGAGAATCTAGCGAATTATTCATTGTGAATGTTTGTAGGATTTATCTATCTCTCTCTCTCTCTCTCTCTCTCTCTCTATATATATATATATATATATCGTTAAAATTAGGTGTAATAATAATGCACCCAGAAAAATACGTGTTCTACCGCGCATATATATACCACAATACCATCAAATATTTCGGTGGCAATAACGCATTCTCAGCTTTTGCTAATTAATAGAACAAATGTGGTTTTGACATATAATTATTAAGTAATCTAATGCAATATCGATCAATTCTTGTGACTTGATGGCATACAAACAATTGCATCACTGGCGCTCTGCGGTGTAATATGGATTTTGAGGATGGGATGGAACTCATTACACTGCACTAACGAAGTAGTTGTCAAATATTTGAATATGCGATCCACCAAAACCACAGAAGCCACATCGTAGTCCGAATTTCCTATAGTGGAAAACCTTCCGGTTTCACGAGGCGCAAATATAAGTTTCCATGAAAGGATACCACTTTTTCACAAATTTTGCCCAAATATTTGATTTTTCCCCCATTAATATTATTATTATTAATCAGACATATTTTTAGGGAATAAAATTATATATAGAAGCCGTTTCCCACTTGAAAATAGCACTTTATCCAACATAATCACGCGGAGGCTATAAATGCTGCGGAGGACATCGTCCCGATGAAATTTACGTCGATCTTGTATTGTTTTCCTGCGATATATCCCAGATGTCTATAATGGATTTCTTGCAAACGTTCAAGAGATAACCAGGAATATTAGGCGCACGCATTCGAACGTTGACGAGCATTCTGCAAATACGCCAAGTATCGCGTGCCATTGCGTGATCTTGATTTTTCCAAGTGATCCAACCTTTCCGTGCATCAATCGTTACGCATTATCGTGATAAACACTGCTGGAGCTCTCCGTGACTTTAGGACATTTTCGTGTACTGCTTATAAACGCAGGGTGGTGCTGACAGATCTGAACATAAAGAAACCTGTAGACTTTTGTGGAATGATCATAATTGGCGGGTGGAGTCTGAACTTGCCGCGTGTCATTGACTTCGATGGATGGAAGGAGGGCAAAGTATAAGAATTCATTCAAGTTTTAGATTTGGTCGGTAACACCTTATTCAGGACCAATTGGCAATGCGGACGGCCATTGGACATACATCGAATGTCTATATAGCTATGTAAGAATGATGGACGTCCAGTTTTTGTCCGTTAGAAAACCTATTTATGTTTACATCCATTGTACATCCATTGTACGTACACAATGGACGTCCTCGCCAGTGACAACAATATTGTACTCGGTCTGAATGTACACAATGGACGTTCAATGGACGTACACTCGTGCCATTTCCGGTGGAAGCTTTCACAATTTCTCTGCGTTGCGATGGTCAAGATCTTACGGGACTTGTGTAGAGTTGTTTTTTGATTTGATCATTTGTCGGGTCGACCTTATTATTTAAAGATGAGTTTACCCCGGGAAGAATGTAGCGTTATCCCGCGTATATCGTATTTATTTATAGACTCCCTTTCCTCAGGGAATAAAGTAGAATTACAGCAGTATTTCTTCTTTAGATCGCACGAAAGGTGCACACGTGCGAGGAAAGGCGTTTTTTTTTGCCCCCTGGCACGTCCGGTAACGGCGTATAACCAGTCCTTTCGAAGCGGTGGCGGAGGGTGACGATTCAACTGGTAGGAGCCGAGGTGAGAAACGCAGGAAAAAGGGAATTGAAGCGGGAAAATCTACCGGGAAGTATATAATGGGACAACTTTCCTTCATTGGCGTCGCAAGCCGCACCTCGAAGTTCAAGCTGTCCTACCGAGAAGGAGCAAAAACCACTCGAATGCCTACGCAACTGTGCCGTCCAAGAAGAAAAATTCGGATCTCTTATCTCTAAATTGGCTTCTGCCGTCTCGACTGGTTACTTATTTATTAACGCGGTTTTTCTTGCGTTCGGTTAGCTTCGATCTTTTTTTATACTTTCAGGACACTTTTGTGAAGTCCGTATTGTTTTCTTTCTGTAACGATGATTGATGTTAACCATGACCAAACGCTAAAGACAGCGATATAACTGTCAAGTAACCCAGATTTTCCCAGATCATTATTGGTCTGAATCGCGATAAGGATGAGCTTCTGGTAAGAACCTGATCTCAGAGATGTCATCTTGGTGGTTTTACGCTTTCGTAAACTGTAATTTCTGTACCGTCTGTAATGAGAACCGACTAACGAGTAGTAAGAGAAAAATTGACGTCGAAGCACGAAAGTACTTTTAAAGTTTCGACTACACGCTACAAGGCTGGCAGAAAGAAAAAAAAAACGATAAAAACAAAACCAAGATCACAATCGGTCATGATTTTGGCATTGATTGACAATGTAATTAAGAGCATGTAAACGTGCTCACCTGTAAATAGGCTTCAACGAGTAATCGCGAAACCATAGCACCATGTAAATTCGATCTTCTCGCGTGGACGGTTCAATGTCACAAGGCAGCGATGCGGTTTGCCCGAGAACTGCGCTAACTTCAATTGTTGAAACTGTAAAGGAAAGAAAGACATTCGTTAATTATATTTTTCAATTTAATCAAACTGGAAAAGAGGGATGCGTGTTGTGCAGTTTAGAACAGAAGCCGTCGTAAATTGTATTGTTGTATTGTCGGCGACGCTAAGTAAAATGAAAGATTAATCAGAATTCTCAGTTGAAATGATGCTAAAGATATATCTTCGATTTTGATCACGTCTTATCTGGACGGCGTAATATGTATTTCTCCTGATGTTTTTCAATTTAACTGCGGAAGATGCGGTATGGCAATATAATTTACTCCGTACTAAAAGGATTGAATGGACTGAAAAGTAGTTCAAAGTACGAGTTCGATCTATATCCTCCATTTGCGCGGGTTCTACTTTCAAAGTGTCTCTTTACGGTTTACGTATTTCTACATTAAATTTTCGAATCGGTGAATGCATATATATCGGTTTCGCAAACTACTTACATGTTAGTTATAAATACAATTCTAACTTTAAAATGATGTATACACCGACAAAATTCCAAGCTGAAAACAATTTGAAAACAATTGCAAACTGTCCCTTTTAAGGATACGGAGGTCGACGAAATCTGGAGTATCGACTTTCATAATGCTAAAGTCGCATTTAAAGATGGAAAGTGAAATAGCTGCATCGTAAACTTTGATAGGATTTCCTGATGAGATGATAACAATAAAAACAGGGAAATATAGACCACCAAGGTACAGCTTGTCCAATAACTTAAATGAAAGCACCGTGAAAGATGGTCGATCATTGTGTGCTTCGAATTGAAAAGGTCTTAAGGTTTCCTTTTATTACTTCGTGAGCCGTTCTGACTGAAGCTTCTCACTGCCAGACAATAGCAATTTGTTCTTTTGGAGACAATTTCTTATTGGCGCGATAACGTTACTCATTGCGTAACGACAATTGGAATTATTTGACACTATAAGGAGCACTCATTGTTATTGTTTTCCGGGAAAATACACAAAAAAGCCTATTTTTCGTCCTCTAGAATAATGGCTTAATCCCTTGAAGTATTTACCATGACAAATTCAAGAGGAAATAATCGTATGATGAAACATGCAACTTTACCCATCCAACTATATATATATATATATATATATCTCGACTATATCCAATAGTTCGTATAGCCGTACGAGATATAGGCTGAGAGTTTTCCGAGCTTATACAATGCATCCTTTTATATCATTACAAGGAAAGTTGCAAACTCGAAACAGACAGTTTACGCGACGAGCGACTGAGTAACGCCTATACTTCTCGGATGCCGACACAACGTTTCAACACATTTTCGTAAAATCAACAATGACCCCGTGCCCTTTCATCGGTAAGTTGTAAAGAAAATCTTGTTGTCGCAGGGCAGAAAGGGAAGACCACGGGGTCCAGAAAAGGAAAACTTTTTCGAGCTACATTTCGTTACGAGAAGAAATTCAAGAATATGTATCAATAAACTTGCGGTAACGTTTCTGCTCCCATTTTGAAACTATATTTTTGCAGTATTTTCTAGTTTGTAATGTTTTTGAAAAATCCAAGATGGCTGCATCAATACGATAAACAATATTCTATATTACGTTTTGCTGCTTGATTTTCGGAGACGCTGATAAGTCAAATCTTAAAAATGAAAAATGACAGATCCAATATGGCGGACAATATGGTGGACAATATGGTTCTCCTGTAAACAACATTTTTGTAAAACTTGATGATTTCGGAGGTAAATAGTCATATAATGAATGGTAGCACCCTCCAAACACAGTAAATAACAGCCATGTAAAATATTCATTTGTTCCTTGTACATATTACATGATTGTTGTACATAATGGTCAAATTTATGTTTGCTGGGCAACTATCTTCTTCTGCGTGTACGTATATATAATTCAATAAATGTAAAAATAAATATATAGTCATGTAACTCTGGCAATCTTAAAAAGTAAGTTTTTATAACTCTGACAAAGGATGGGAAACTGCATTTTCTTACCCTTGTTACACAAAATATCGTATATATATGCACAAAGGGGGAGGAGACTTAAAATATTTTTATATCCAACAACTCCCTTGGTCCATAATATACTTTTTTTCCGACCTTCCTTAAGTCAGATTTCAGAAAATTCGTTTTACAGTTTTTAATACTTTATATACTGCCTATGTTATAACTTTCTCTACATTAAATACGTTTTTACAAATATTTAATTCAAACATATAAAAAAAGTTGTATAAAATTTTTTTGTTTCAATTCGGTGGGGGGGGGGGGGGGGGGGGGTGAGTTTAGTGTAATTTTTTGGCGGGTATAACTTT
>JAPYZR010002846.1:0-15633 GCA_030522945.1 Trichopria nigra
AAAATTTTAGTATGATATTTATGATGCCTTAAATGATCTACATGCCAAGTTTCAAGCATACCGTGAATCAACGTCTTGCTCGATGGAACCACCTTAACCACTTCATGTGAAGTTTTAGACGTGGTTTTACCATGTACATTAAACATGTTGTTTTTATATAGCGTCCTTTTTGGAGATTCTGACGAATTCATTGATCTACGAGTCAAAACAATGTACATAAAATATTATAAAGTAAAGCTATTTATAGAAAATTCTTCGACACTAAATGTGGTAAAATCATATGAAAAACCATATGAAAAACCACGTGAAAACCACGTGAAAACAAAGTTTATATAAAGAAACCTTATGGTTTTTCATGAGGTGTAAATGATATGAAATAACATTGCTGATTATCCAAGTAAACAATGATAATATGGCAAGACCATACAAAAACTCATCACGTAGTGGATGCATGCAGAGAAAACCGATCGGTTTTACCATTCATAGAAATCATGCCGTTTTACCGTAGCGAATTGGAACTCTTTTATACGTAATTGTACAATAAGAGAAAACAATTTGGGTTCATCATGTCATAAAGACAGAAAAAGAAGCAACGTCGAATATGAATGTGTTAAAACTATGGAATTATCGCGTTTCCATATTATGATGGTTTTTCAAGATGGTTTGTCAGGTTGTTATATTTATAATGTCGTAGGATGCGTGGTTTGAAAAAAAAGTAATTGTTTAGGAGTAAAAAACGTAATAATTTAATGTAAACCTTTGAAAAATTCATGTTTTTCATTCCTATAATGAAATATGGAAATACAAAATCTTTAACAAATATTTTTATATGCAAACTCATGTACATAATTTTTTGCAGAAACATTTCGTACTCTTGTTGATGTTAAGGTTGTTTTACGTATTAGTCAATATTGTTATATACGAATGTTTATTAATATTTGTTTTATTTTTGTATCCTGAAATTTAAATTGAATTAAATTCATTCGTATAGAATACTTATATATTAGACACTTTATTGGTATAGAGTTTATTTTTCTCTAAGAAATCGCTTTTTATTAATAATATAAGGGATTATTTATAATAATGTCATTTATGTTTGTTATAACTATTATTTTATTGTATTTACTTTTTTATTGGATATATTAGACACAAACGAAGTGTTAAATTTGTCCTTGAACGTGTTCAAGATATATATTTGTCATGTATGTTCTAAGTAGTAGCAGTAGTTGTAGAATATAGTGATATGATGTTGATAATGTATAATGCATGATTCATTATAGTTAAGAATAGTTCATTCCGCTTACATAATGTTTACACTTTATGGATATTGTCAATAAGAATCGTCAACTTAGGTCCTTTTTCAGGTCTTGAATTTAATTTATATATATATATTAATATAAACATTCGACACTTGTATTATAACAAATAATAATTTACTTTCAAACCATATTATTAAAATTAGAAGTTAAAAGTTGTTACGAAAAAAGAGTAAAATACATTTTAATGCTAATATATATATATAAATAAGTTATATATATAATAATTTATATATAAATAAGTATTTTAATGAATAAGGCATAATATTACAACTATATACAATAACGCTGCTAAAATGGATCGCTGCATGTTATTCTATCAATGAAATATTAGTGCATGAATGAAAACAAAAACAAAAAATACAATAAAATTAAAAAATCCGAAATTGAACTTTTTTTTTATATTTATATTGTGTTCTTCTTTTCTACGTCTTTATTATGTATTGAAGTTTTCAATATTTTTACTTTCGATTTTATACTTCGGAATCCATTTTTTCTTTAATGTATGAAGTGGCTTAAATGCTTTAACACGTCTAACAGTAAAAATGTCAAATAACCATATAGTGGTCATATGGACATTCAAAATATGAAATCGTTCCAATGCTTATAGTGTACCGACTTTAAAAATCAGAATAATTACAAACTTTTCATTTTTATCAAAAACCACAATAAAAAATATCACATAAGATTTCTTAAAATTATCATGAAATTTTACAATTTACTCTATTTTATAAATGCGCCGCAAGTATATATCGTTTATTTTGCATTTAATTGCTGAACATGAATTTTATGCTTTGAAAAACTCTTCGCCGTATTTGTATATAGAAGCACAGTATAACCATCAATTAAACCATTATTTGTATCGTCAGATACTTTTCTATTATATACCATCCGATTATTAATATTTGTTTTATTTTTGTATCCTGAACTTTAAAATGAATATAATTCATTCGTATCTGAAACTTCAACATTTACAATTTGTATAGTTCTCGTTTGTTCGCATAGTCTTCAGACACTGATCAAATTAGTCGAATTCAAGTTTATTCAAAATTTTTATTATTATATTTTTTAATATTCTATATAAAAAGAAAATATAGTAGTATGAGGGCGTGTTCGTTTCATGAAAAAGTATAACATTTGAGATTATATAGTTCTCGGTATATTATACATAATGGAACATTGAAACCCTTTGTATATATTTATTACGTTTTGATCCTATTTTTGGGTGTGGATTTATGTCAAAAACAAGTACAAAAACATACTACAAACAATATTGCAAAATACTCTTTATGCATTAAAAAAATTTGTAAATTAATCACATTTACAATTTTGACAACAGCAATTTAAACACGTTTACGTAAACTTCCACTATAAACGCTTTTGAAGTGACATACATGTTACTTTTTTTTTTAGAGAATGACCTGTTCACAAAGAGCGAAAGTGAATTCTGAAAATGACATGAATCCAATGGCTTCACAGAAACAATAAGCCATGAGATTCCCTACAGAAACACGTAATATACATTTACGATGCAGCCTGGTTGTACTTTACGAGAAATTGGCTTTGAAAATCCTTTGAGGCTTGATGTAATATTTATGGGTTGCATTAAATGGGTTTTCGCGAGTTTGATACCTACTGGAAAATCTTATTACATCTACCAAGATAAAAGTAAAGAAAAAATTTTAGCATTTGAAAACGTGAATAAAATACAAAATAGATTTTTCAATTATGCTTCATTATTATACATTTTTCTGGGGCACAAGCCTAACTGTCATTTTCTTTAAATGTTATTTTTTTTTTTAGTTAATGAAACATGAATACGCACACACACACACACACACATGTATGTGAATATATATATATATACACTGAAACAAAATTTGTTATTTATATATGTGTCATCGTTTCTGATGATGTCCCTGATAGTCAACACGTATAGTCACACGCGAAAATTACTATAGCTCAAGAGTATAGTTTCTGGAAATGATATATATGCTTCCATGGAATATATCTGTCAACTACAACATTCTAGATGGATACGGAAGGGAGGATTTACGAGAACATTTCCGAACAGATGTGAATTATAGGATTATCCGACTATTGAACGTCGTCGCGCTGGAATAAATTGACTCCTGACTGGAATAAATCTATTTTCTTTTTCTGATATAATTCAATCTAAATTTAAACTTTTATTTAAGTCAATATAATACGGTTACACAGCAATCTTTTAATTTGGATATATCGAACGAAATTTTACCATTTTCGAGTTTAGATAGATACCTCGAAGTCGGTTCTTCTGCAGTTTTCCCTACTTCATTCGCCAACAAACCCTACTAGAAACTAATACCAATTTATGGCCATTTTTCTGGACTCTATTCTCTCTAAATTCCTTGGTGTGAAATTTCACTCCATAAAGAGTGATAATTGAGCTACTCTTGTAAAGGAGTGAATTTTCACTCATTAAGAGTTTCATATCACTCTGTTTGGAGTGTAAATTCTCCGACTCACTCCAATGTAGAGTGAAATTTCACTCCAAATAGTGTGAAATGTTACTCTAGTAACAATTCACTCATTTCAAGAGTGGCTCAATTTTCACTCTTTAAGAGTGAAATTTTACTGTAAGAAACGTAAAAAGAATCAGTGAAAAAATGATTGAAATTTTAAAGCTTCTTTTAACGTAGAGGCCAGGAAAATTGGGCAGAAACTGGTGTCATTATCTACTATGGAATGTATTTATGTAAAAGTCGGCTGCAGACGAGCGAGAGGAAAATGTCAAACGATTGAACATATATAAATAATGATTTAATTCCCTACTATTTTATTATATTTGATTTTATTACTTTTGTGAATAGTGTGCTTGGAATTTGCGCGAAATCTTTTTTCATGAGCAAAACAGTATTTGAATTCCTGTTTTTTCTTCAGCTGACATAAACAACTTTTTGCATTCGACTAAAGTCAACTTAAGTCAACTGTCCGTTGACGTAAAGTCGACTGTATTCAGTCGACATAAAGCCGACTTTCTCGAGTCGATTTGCAGTGGACTCTAGTCGACCTCTTCAGTCCACTTAAGAATTTCTTCAGTTGACTTAACAGTCGACTTATTTAATCAACCATGGTGGTGTGGGTAGTTAAAGGTAACAATTATAACTGAATTAAATATAGTAATGAATTTAGGAAAGAATCGTGAATTATTTGCAGAACGTTCTGTTGTCAGAGTGAATGAAGCTAAAGTGTTCAGGAAATAATTCTTTCTGTTTGAGAATAATTGAATGTTCTCGAATTTAATAGACAAACTGACGATAAATCTGAATTGTTCTGTGGCGGCTGATACGCAGAGAGAATTTCCCTTCGAGGCGGTTTGTACGATTAGGAAACTTACAAAGAATTCAAATTGGGAAATTGACGGAAAGGACTATATATTCTTATGTAGCGGTTGGTAAAAAGAGATTGGATAAAATATATTTTGACATTTATACACGGCGGATGGAACGCGTGAATCTATTGTGCATATCCTTTACACAGATACGATAATGAGCCGAAAGTGTAGATGCGTGTGGAAGTGTTTTCGAGTGAAGATGGTGTAGGAAGTTTTGCGTTTCTTCGTAATTAATAAAAAATAATATAAAGACAATTAAGCTAAAGTCATTTGGTTTGGTTTGCAAAGACGTCGAAGACAGTTGGTCCATTTTCTTCTGGTCAGGATTTTAAATATATGCTTCGTCTGAGGAAAATTGTAACAAAATAAATAATAATGAATAGAAATGGAAACTGACACAAATATTCAATTACACGCATCAACGAAACAATGATTTGCACAGATAGGAAATCCCAATGTTGTCCGAACTAACCTATAGATTAATCTATATATAAACTGCTTATGAACGTTGTTTGCAGCTTATCTGCTGACAAACAAATGCTGCTTCACATCGTGTATTGGAGTGACCCAATTCCCTTCCTTCTATATACATTCATGGTATCAGGTCCATTGCAAAACGCACTAATAGATTCTTGATGACATAGTTTTTCTATAACATCTATAGTATATATATTTAAAAACAAATTATTTTGCGACAATAATTAAATAGATATAGATATACCCCGCAGATAGCAAAAGATGCAGAAACTTGCCGAAATAACGTCATCAATGCATCATATGATGACCGTCATTTCAGCATATTTCCTGCATATTGATCAATTTTGCTCTTAGGGTATACGTGTTGCGTGAATTTGATTGATTGAATTATAACTGAGTAATTGATGAAATTCTGCTGTATTTAATAATAATATAAACATATATATTATTACACATGATCATATGTGTTCATGTGAAAGTTGGTTTATAATCATTTATGGATTTCTTTATACAATTTATTATAATTGTACAAATGTACGCATATGTGATCACATTTGGTCTAATAATAAGGTTTTTACTAAAAATGAATTTACTATAAAGTTTTATCGTATATTGAATAGATGCGACATATTTGGGGGTCCAATGGCTAAATCAATGGGGTATCAAATGTTTGAGGATGGTGTCTAGAAGAAGTAAAACATCCTTCTTTGAGGAATGAAGAATTTATTTTTATATACAAACCGTATACATTTGATGTCACAAAAAATACAAAGTATAATTCTTCCTTTAATAAAAACCACGACAGAATATGTAAGAGACAGTATTTGAAAACATCATGATTCTTTTATTTCTCAAAGTGAAATTCAGCCACTGATGTAGAGTGAACCTGTAACTGTCGTAATAGTGATTTTTGACTGATTAGGAATGCTTTTATCCATTCACTCGTAATAAAAGTAAGATTTCAATTGTGAAAGAGTGAAGAATAATTCAATTAATTTTCGAAAGTATAAAATTTAGGTCAACTTAATTAAATGTGAAACTTATTGATTACTGTCAATAATACCTTTCTCCATGAAATTATCTGAAATAAACAATACATTGAGCATCCGTGAATCAAGTGTTTTAACAATTTATCGTATCAGTGCCGAGTACTTTTATTATATTGGTTTTACTTTTATCCCAGGAAGTTTGGAATAAATGACGCAGAAGAATGGATCGTGGGTAGTGACGTGTTAAACGTATATAAACGAAGAAATATTGGAACGATAATAAATGATGCAATAACATTGAAAATAATTATTATTTTTTACGGCTCTTTTTTAATTTGGTATTTAACAATTTTCAACCTTTCAACATTTTCTCAAAATGTTTAAACGATGGAATACTATAAACAAAAATCTGAATCACCGACATTTGCAGAGTTGTGATTCGCTTAATAAAGTATTACAAGATGAAGTTATTGTAAAGACACAAAATATTTTCACAAATACATTGTTAAAAATTGTGTAACATCCCAAATATGTCAATCTACTTATTACATATTTATATATATGTTACATATATATATGTTACATGTTGCACCGTATATATATATATGTTACACCGTATACATAATTTCTTTTATCAATTTAATATAAACTTTCTTTTCTTTTTTCGGGAAGAAAAAGAAACTTATTAAATATAAATTTTTATATCAAGTTTCAGATATAAGATTCAACTTATTTATCCTGTATTGTTTATTAAAACTTTACAATTTTGTTTCACTAAAGCGTCTGAATTAAATGAATCGTGTGTATGCGTACTGTCAGCGTGCGAATAAAAAAGAATTTCAAATTCCGTATTCGACCTGAATCTTGAAATATCATAAGAATGATATAAAATAATTATATTATATATAATGCCATGAAAAATCCAAAACGATATGGTAAATTTAAGATTTAAAAGACATAAATTTATATAATATATAATATTGCACATTTTTAATCGAATATTCTTATCTATATTGCCTATGCAATGTTATGTATGTTATGTAGGCATTAGAACTAGATCATTTCCGAATAAAAATGTGATAACTTTCCGATTAATTGTTAGACAGCTAGGCAGTGTTACAAGACAGAGAGCACACGTGTAGGTTAGAAGTTTCCTGAAAGAAAGTATGATGTATATGGGACTAAAATTACTCACCATATTATCAAAATATTAATAAAAAATGTCCTGACTTTCTGCCAGGGATGATCCGTCTTTATACTTTCAAGTTTATCAAACTTCTGTAATGCACCGCATTGTCTCTAATACAAAAATAGATTGCTAAATGTTACTAGGCCCTTTATACCTCCAAAAAATGGATTGTGTCTTCAAAATCGATCTTCTTTGATTTCAAGCAAATCGTCAAAAATTTCCTTATACACGGATCTTTCACTCGGTAAACATATATATATTTAGTATATAAAGATAAAGGTACCAAGTGCAGAGAATTGTCATCTATATATGTTTTATTATTCGGTTACGGCAGATAATATCAAATTTTCGATTAGAAGCTAGTAAATTAAAAGATATTAAATCACATGTCTGATGATTCATCCAAAGTTACATTATTCTGTTTAATGGTGTACAATTTTTTTTTTATAGAGTGTGTGCCGAATATTGCTGAATTCAATATACACATTTTAAAGAATACAATTACCATAAATTTACTGTACACTACTTTGAATAAAAAAATCAAATATTATATAACATTATCCATTTATATTTGCACAGAAAGAGAAGGCTTATTTGTTTGAATTTACAAATCTAAAGTATCAATTATTGATATCGGAATATAAATGGAAAAGGTTAACGTAGAAAAATACCGGAGCTGAAACCGATTTATATATATAAGAAAAATGATTGGAGCTCTGTGAAATACACGTTGATGAAATAATAATGAGATTGATTTAAGTTTATCGTTATGATTGTTTGTTCAATAAAACTGACCTAAATACACTTTTGCTTTTGTTACGTTACGTGGGGTAATACTGCTGGGTAATTAATGACGAGTAATTACATTGTAATTATTACACTCTTATATACATGTGTAAATAAGAATCAGTAAAATTTTCATGTTAATTTTGAATAATTTAAAAATATTTTAATCAGGAATTAGTTTGTTGCCTTTGATTCCAAAATCAAATTTCCAAAATTCAATTCGTCGACTTCAATTTTAAATCTAATAAAAAATGAACCGAAAAAGAACCATGATTTTGAGAGTCATCAGGTGGATCAATAGTATATTAATTGTTTCTCGATGGCCCCTCATTTTAATCTAAATTGACCGCAAGTACCAACCCAAAAAGATAAAACTTTGTTTCTTAAAATTGTGCGAAAAAATCGCCCTTTGCAATATTATCCATCGGTTAAGGAATGCGCGCTATATTGCACAAATTTAAATAGTATATAATGATGTCCAAAATGTCCAATGTCACTGTAACCCTTTCCAGACCAAACTGACATCAAATTCATGATCAGCGACTTCAAAAACTCTTTGGATATTAATAAGTTTCATAAACATCCAAAAAGTAAAGATTGAAAAACGATTCGATCGTATAGTAGGATATCTATATGTATTATGTATACAGGTCTCCTTACTCCGTAGGAGTTTGAAAACTTGAATTCGAAACTTCATGTGCTATATATTTTTCTCTCCTGTTATAAATGAGATAGACAGAATAATATGTAATTCAGGAATGGATTCCGATTTGAATTCCTATATTGTCTTTCGGTCCATGTTATTCCTGGATCATTTCACCCAATTAGCACTGTCCATATGGTTCGTCGGATTGCCCAGCGTTGAATGATAAAGTATTAAAAAATTGAAACGATACTAGTGAAATCAACTGAAATACATTAGATATCCAGATACGTACGAATATTGGACGTTCAGACTCACAAGTGCACTGGACGATCAATGTACTACCAGTCTATTGTGCACTGACTACGTGTCCAGTGTACGTCCACCGAATATCCATTATACGTACGCAATGGATGTATTCACCAGTGGCAACTGGACGCACTTGTCTAAATGATTAAAATAATCGGTGAGCTGAGTCAATGTTTTCTTATAAATAAATAAAAACGCAACAATTATTTTAATCATTTTAAGAATATTTATTCGACTGTGTGCCACTATACTAATGTTTATATAAATTATTTAGGTTTATATAAATTACTGTTATATTACGACATTTTCACAGTTGGCTAACTTTAATGTAACTGTGAATTCATTGCAAACCTTCCTTTAGGATCTTAAGGATCTTGATTTTTAAATGGTTACGTAAACGATTTTCTTCATTTCGTATGAAACTGCCAATAAAAGTATCAAAAGACCTAAGTTAGACAATCGCAAATACGTTTTCCGCTAACGTGACGTCTTATGAATAGAATAGTGCGATGGTCCACGTAGGAGTTTATACTTCCAAAGACCTAAACATTTTTTTTAGACCTTATATTGATAACTTTATCACATGTATTACTTTAGAAACTGCGAACAATGTTTTTGTAAAAAGCCATAAACTAGGAAAAAGACGCAATTCTTGAACAGCCACGTCGTGACAAGAGAGGTTGAAATGTATGACCCATTAAAGTTCGCTGAAACTTCAGGATCTATCTCACACCATGCTATTTTTACAGGTACAACACAGCTCTTCCAAGTAACATATATATTTTTATTTCGAGATCCGGTTCGCTAGCTCGCATTTTCTTTGGCTCACCCTGCAGTTTACGAGGCGCACTCGCTCACATTGCAAACGTGAATTGTCGAGTGCATTCAATGTCCTCAAAACGACGTCTTACGATGACTTAAGCTGTATTTAAGGCGCTTGTTTACGACGCTAAAGTCGGGAGACTTTAAGGGGCACCACGCAATGGCGAATAATAAACCGATAACTCCTGTCGAAAAATGAGGCGAAAATTAAACGGAATTCATAGGGTAATCGAAAATGGTGAATTGATATTTGAAAACACTGGAGGCGGCCGTTACCATTGTCTATTTAAAGATTCTTGCTGCATTCGAAATTGTGCCACGTGATTGCTGGCCAACTGCCGATTCTCCTCTGCGATTAGTATTCGTGACCGATGCTGGAGGAAGCTGACATATAGAATGAAAAGCCGCCTACGAGTTTCTTCACACGAGCGATTTTACGATGATCGCGTGGATCTATAAGGGTGCCTTCCATCGTCTACGCTTACGTCAATATGGAAGTTGGCAATCTGCCAAACCGCATGTATTAACGGCCTCGTGAGAATGCACCCTAAGGTTTCCACGCGAGGCACGTGTACGTCTCGCCGAAAACCTATATTTTTGACTGTTCTCCATTTGGCGATGCCCAAAGACGTGCGACTTTCTTGTAATCTCTGTGCATGAATATACAAAACTAAAAAGTGTGATAAATTATCATGACGTATATCTATTACGTATACTCAGGCAGTGGCATAGTGTGTATATACATATATGTATACATCCATCCGTTGATTACTGCGAAGCTTCAGCGCGATATATTGGCGTCTGTTGGGCGGTTTGTTAACCTTCGACCATGCCGTGATGACTGTAATCTTGTATTGGTTCGTTTTTTCGCGTACGTTAAATATAACTTACGTACATAAGGCTAGCTATCTTTAATCAAATACTAAATACCAGTAGCACTGTACATTTTAAAATTGACACTGACGCTAGATGGTGAACAGCGTTCATTCAACGTCTTTACTGGTCCATTAAATGTTTAAATAATTATTAAAAACAAGTTCCAAATGATCTTCAATTAATGGTTATTAATAATTGAAATTTTTTGCATATGAACTTATAGAATGTTTACCATTAGTGTCCCTAGAAGAGTTTACTCTTCTTGTCCCTTTGCATCATTAATTTGCCCCAATCTCTAATTGTCATTGAATGATCTATTTGTACACGAACAATCTTTATTTCCAATTTTTAGTCTCGTCATCCATTCCATAATTTTCGATTTTATTACATTTCAGATATACTACGACGTTTAAGTGCGTCTCTCCATAGTTTTCAGTGTTCGTAGAAAGTTACGAAACAGTAGATATCTTGGCAAAGTTGATTTGTGTCGAAGATCGTCTCACGTAGTTACGTTAGAAAGATTGTAAAATAATGATCCTTCAGATGATAGTTTGTTCAAGTCCTAGTTCACCAACTTACTTAGACACCAGTTTAATACATCTCTATAACAAATTTGAACTAAACAATTATACAAAGACTTGCATTTTAGGTATCAAGCAACTCCCAAGAGTCATATGTGGTACTTTTAAAAATAGGCCATTGATGCAGCTATATATTTTTCGATCATTAATCCCTGGAGTAAACAAGAACTTTCCAAAAATACCCATTTTGTCCCGAAAAAAAAAGTGAGACTCACTAAAGATCATGATTGAGGATTTGTCTTTTATGTATCTAATCTAACCTAATTAATGTATCTAAAGTTCTGGTGGTCACTTAATCAGTCTGCATCGGCGGTTACCCAATCAATCGCAATTTATCGTATTTTAAAAAGTACATGTTTCAATACGAGTAATATGAACTTATCCACTGCAAAAGTTGAGGTCCAATCCTAGTCCCAAATTAGAATTAAAATTAATCACGGATTTAAACAAGTGTCTTACGATTCCTTTTTCACTTTTTTAAACACAAATCAATTCTATACGTGGTTAACGCAGTTTTCTAGTGATTATTTCTGCCTCTGTAATGATCTCTTTTTAAAAATGAAATTTATGTTTACAACCTACCAATTATTTTATTTTGCTTGAAATTGTTGATTGCAATCACATGTTCAACTATAAAGACCTAACTAACGGCCTTTATAGAATTTTAAAAATACAATTTCATAAAGTACAAATCATTTAAAGAAAGAATTACATTTCGCTCTTACTTTACATTTCTTATAAAGTTCACGAAAGTAAAAGTCTGTTATTCGTAATTGTAAAGTTGCGTATCGTCTAAGTTTTTTTGAATATTTTTCAAATCATCGCAGGTAAATGCTAACCGGGTAATCGCCATCGACTGGGACCTATCTTAACGAACGATCCCGATTATAAAAAATAATACTGAAGCAATTGTTAATAAAAAAAATGTAATTTCGCCAAATCCAGAAATTCTGATTTTTGTTGCTTCATTATTTACCGATATTGTAATGCTGGGGTAATATTGATGAGAAATTCCTCATCGTCATCTAGCGTCAGTATCAATGTAACTTTTTGAAAACTCCGGCTGCTTCGTGAATTCGCCGTAGCTGGATAATTCCTGTAGATATAAAGGCTTCGAATGTTGCAAGAAGCTTATTTTATCGATCTCCAGTCTCGAGGTCCTGTGTCGTCTGCTTCGGAGGGGTACGTCGAGATGGTGCTCGAATCGGTTGGTATTGGCTGCTCTCTTCCATACTAGCAGCGAAATTTCCAGGGACGAATCACGGTCTTTTTGTCGCCACGCGATTTTCACGCACTAGACAAAAATGTCAATATTTTGTTATCTTAGAATACAAAAAAAAAAGTAGTAATGACTTCGTTTTCTATAATTGAACAAATATACGAATCTAATATTAATTTTTTTTTTTTTTTTTTTTCAGTTCTTTAGTTCGAAAACTTTAATTTTTTGTTTGCAATGATACGCAAATGTACGCGTTAAAGTAACAAAGCGTTAGTCGCTTAATGTTTTGCTTTGAATACCGCTGAACTCGCAAATCTAAAAGTACATAAAAAATTATTTATTAGCTAAAACAAGTTTGCCCTTGAACGACAACAGGTGCTGTCGCAGATCGTATCTACGATACAAGCAATTGAACGTACAGCCAATTGTCATAAGAAATAATCCAACATTAATTAAATGGCTACAGCATATATATATATATATATATTCAAACTCTGATATTGGATTCCTCGAACGACATTCTCAGTATGCGCACTCGTCGTGTTCCATACGACGTTACGGCATGGAGAGAGTATTGACCGTCTCAGCAGGCGCAGTGGAAATTTCCACTGCCCTACCCCAAGCTCTATAACCACCACGGTCTGCTCACTTTCTGGCCCGTCTACTCCGCCGCATCGCTCGCGACGATCTCAAATGTATACATTTATACGTATAGGTGTGTGTGCTTGTGTTTGTGCAACCTAACGGCCGGATACCGACGAGGCATTGTCGATTAGACGAAGATAACCTGTCGCCCCTGGATTCAAGGTCCCCCCATGAGGACAATATTTCCCTCTTTTTATCGTCCTTCCGAACTACCCTTTTAGAAATCGAAGGTCATCCGTCGGGTCCGATAAGTTGTCCATAAAGGCTTTTGCAACGTCAATCGTCAATTACGATGACATGACAACAGGCGAATAAGTAACGAAGAAAAATTCATCGTGATAAGTTGAACGGTTTCATTATATTTGAGATCCGATATATATATGTATACCAATAAAACATTCATTTCTAGTTTAGACCGTTCGGGAGACTGGGTGGTGTAGGTCCAGACGGTGTCTGGTTGCACATCGTGATATATCATTGGTTGATGTCATATCAATAGCGGACTTGTCACTGGGCCAAGTTTCAAACTTGCTCTCTTTCTCTTTTGCGACTCCCGATGAAACATCAGGCCACGCCCCTTGCAGCTTCTTCTGAAAAGTCCGCAATAATTGAATTATTTACTGATTTCAAAATAGATGTAACATTATATCCATTTGTAAAATAAATAAACCATTTGTTTAAAAAGACCATGTGCAACAATCAGTATACGTACAACTAATTGGTTTTGTATAATCCACAAGTATAAACACATTTAATTCGCCGTCCATTAGTGAAGACTTTCGAGAATCATAGACATCTAGTGGTCGTCTCTGCAAACCACAGGATTACTATTGAAATAGAAAATTACTATTTATTGATTATATGGGTATGACTGTTCGTAATGTAATTAGACTTAAAAAAGTTTGCCTTCTATCAATATCATAAATTACATATATTACAACATGTATATAATTTTTGAGGTGGTGTAGGTCTAGGATTTCAGAAAATAGACTTTCAGTCTTGATCATCTGATCCTGGTGAACGCCAGGGACTATAAGGGACCTGAGTATTTCTATAGGCAAGGATCCGTTCAGACACGTCAGGACCCTGTTCTTCCATGGATCATCGAAATGTGGGAACCGTTGATTATAAAATTAACAGAAGACTATATAGTCTCTTCGTATTGATAATGGAAATTTGTATTTTTACATGCGGTTTGAAAGAATACGAATTAATCATCAACTTTAAAAAGCAATTTTATTTTATTTTTCGGGGTCTTGAAAAATATCTTGAAAATGTTATTTTCAACATTTTAAGATGTCTAAATATTATTGGAGTGCCACGAGAAAAATAGCAGGCTGAAAGTAATAAACACAAATTAGGTCAAACATTAGGGTTATAGTTTTTGAGCCTTAATAATAATTTTTTTTTTTTTTTTTTGAGTTCAAAGGTGTCAAAGTTCTCCGAAGTGCTGACACATATCCGTGAAATATTCACACACATTTTTGTTGATAATGCATAGATAGTTTAATAAGATCCACATATAACGGATGTGCATCGATGTATATATAGTGTTGTTTTATTGTGGATGACACACTTATCGCCGATCAATAATAAGTTTAACGCAAAATGCCGCGCATAAGGAAAACGAGCGGTTTTATTAATTTACACGTTTCATTTTTTTTTTAATTACGTAAAATTTATGTATATTACGCGTATTCATGAAAAATGGAAATATTCGTCATTGTGGTGATATTATATATGATTTTTTTTTTTCAAAGAGTTTTGCTTGAAAATGTTCCTCGTTTGCTAAATAATTAAACAAAACAAAACTTAAACAAAACTTCTTTAATAAGACAGCAATTCCAGAAGATCAAATGACAAAGTCGCATAGAGTCTTGCGGCGAGTACGTGGCAGCGCCAAACTTGGAATACTTACGAAAAGATGGCGTGCTGTTTTCCGCAAGTCTCGCGAGGACACGGCAAAAAATCAACAGAGATATATAGAAAGAGGAAAGAAAGGAGAACGACAATAATTAATCCATGTAGCCCGGTCATTATACAAAAATCGACATTATAAAAGGAATAAGTGCGAAAACAGTAGCAATTTTTTTGGTGGATCTTCAAAAAGCGGTCAAGAATAAGAGCTTAACCCCAAGTTTGCACCCCTGTTTTAATTCAATATCATTCCTTTATCGTTCGATAGCTCGAAAACTATCGATCCTAGGCTACAAAAGACAACTCGTAAAGCACAAGAAAACCTTTAAAATGAGGCCTTACTGAGCCTCGTAGCTTCAATAGAAGCCGAGTTAACTCAATTTTAATGAAAAAAAACACGTTTTAGAGCCCCCTTAAAAAAGCACAAGGTCTACAGGGGTGCAAACTTGGGGTTAAGCTCTTCTTGACCCCTTCTTAAAGATCCACCA
>JAPYZR010002847.1:0-43417 GCA_030522945.1 Trichopria nigra
GATTTCCACCAAAAAATTCCCAAAATCGAAGAATCGGAAAAATTTTTGTTGGTGAATTCAATACTTCGCCCGCCTTGCGTCAGGCGAAGTAATTATAAATAAATTACCCGATGAGTTACAAAAAAAAAACAAAAAAAAAAACATTTACAAAGTTTAAAGAATAAGTTAAAAATCACAAACTTGTCATTTCATATATTTAAATCCTTCATTAATAGTAATTCATATGCATATGTGTAAAAATGATGCAATTGAAATTAGTAATATAATATTCGTTATTAATTATGTACTAATTAAAATTAAGTGATCAAGAAACAAATGAAACGTCTAACAATTTAATCCATACGAAATGTCAGTTATTATTGAAAAATTGGTTTATCGAGACATCATCTTATACCAGCGTATCTTTTTTTTCCGCAGAAAACAATAACTTTTACAAATACATCAATTCAGAACAGAAGTCCCAGTGCGCAAATTTGTAAAGTGTTTTTATATATCACTATAGGATACAAGTTAACGGGAAAAGTAAGTAACATATATAATTGATCGAAACGGAATAATATAAGTTTGATGCGTAGATTGATATTCTGCGTGAGTAGATTATGGCGTCTAATTTGATATTGACTTTCTAGGACGAGCTTCTTGTCGCATGGCTTTGGAGTCTTGTGGCCACTATTTCTTTAAGTTTTTCGTGTTTGACATCAAGATCCCTTAGCACGAACTTACGTAAGTCCGAAGAGATCATCGATCATCATTAGTGCTCCTTTCTGTCTTCCTGTTTCTCTGTTCGTCTTTCATATTCCTTCCTTCTACAAGTCACTGTCCTTCTTCCACTCGCTTCCCGTCTTTGTCCCTCTTTCCCCCTTAACTATTCTCATCCTTCTCTCTATCTTTTTCTCTTCAACTCTTCGGGTCTCCGTTTAAATACTTTTCACGCTGAGATATACACCACGCTGCGCTATATGCAATACAAGTATAATTTGATTATGTTGCCATTCAGTGTCCTCATTCTTTTCCTCGACGAGATAACACGACGAAATGACCCTTGCGCCTCGATGTATCAATTTCTCATAAGATCTTCATTTCGGATTCGGCCCGGGCATCAATTTTTCACCTCCTCCGGTCCTCTATACCCCCCACGAAATCATTATTCTTAAGGACAACGGAATAAAAAATTACCCACTATTAACAGCCGGACGATATTTCGAAATGTGTTTATCATTTATTATTTACAGCTGATCAATCGTTTACGGAAATTTCTTAATTAATTGTCATGTTTTTTATAAATGGATGTAAGGGGATTAATCGTCAGGATGTTCAAATGGATTTTGAATGGAGAGTTTGTTTACATTTTACTGAAATCGGCGCGCGTTCATTACGTAATAACGTTAAATTATATACAATTTCATATTATTAGAAATGTCTTTGTTTACAACATCTGATGGCAACATAATATTAACTAATATTAACATTATGACGTAGTAATTTATCATAAATAGAATATAAATTAATGGACGAATTTTCACTAATAATTTACTAATTAAAATTGTACACACTTATACATATATGTACATGCCATATTAATAAGGTATTGTTATGTTAAGTGAAGCATAGATTTAAAGTTTAAATTAGACTTTTTCAGAAAATCCTTAAATCTGAAAAATATAAATACTTTAAAATTGTAAAAAAATTGTATCAAATATTATTAAAGTTATGAATTATTTGTAAAAGTAAAGAAAAAAATATTATTAAAAATTAATTTCATAACATTTATCTAAACGATTAATCACACAGGTCACGTTTACTTATGCATTAATTAAATTCATTGAACTAGTGAATAATTAAATAATTTATTAATTATCTATCAGCAAAACATTTAACAAAAATTTAAAAACTATTTTTTTTCTGATGGTCTTTGCAATTCGCCATAAATATCTAATAATGATTATATTAATTGTTTAGCTGCTAAGGAAAAAAAATATACCATTCATTCGATGAATGTAGTCTAGTCGCTGGATTGCATATTTTATTAATTATTAATAATTGGTATATACTTACAAATTAATTAATTCGAAATAAATAAAATCAGGAATTTAAAAATGAATGTTTACCAATTAAAAATCAGTATAGAGAGGGCACCACACATACTGCAGGAAGTGATATACCACATCGTTATAAGAAAAAATATAAAATGATTTACAAGCGCTGACTTGCGTAATTGTTCACCACACATTTCAAAAAGGGATTTGAAAATCTTTTATAATAAATTCTCTATTTGTATACGGTCATAAATTATACGTTGGAATATGATTGATTTTATTATTGATGTTTCAATTATTACAGAAATATCCGTACATTATTTCGACAATATAAAACATATATTATGGAAATAATAAATCACGTTACGAACCAAAAGTAGAATTTAGAAACGGTACGATAAATCAATGGATTTTTTCAAATTATAATCCGGGTATATAATTCATGAAGTTCAAAATGAATCAATTAAATTAAACGCATGCAAATTTTTGACTTTATTAAAACGGTTGTCAATCATTGATTTGTGGGAAATACATGGATGTGCGGTGGATAAAAGAAAATGTGCGGAATCAAATGGATGTAGAATATGAATAATGTTGCCACTTTTGAACTTAGCATGTGTATATATATATACTATACGTAAATTTACTAGATTAGAAATATAAACGAAAAAAGTCCAAATGAAAAAAAACGAAATCGAAACAAAGACTTTCGACATTCGCACGAGTATTCGAATTTAGTAATCGAACGTATAATAAACGATAGATCAAGAAGAGGGTTTAGCGGGATAAAAAAAAAGGTTTCTCCTCTCATATCGGACCGTGAATCGGTATATGAAAATATCGCTAAAACCGTATAATATAAAAACAATAAGACGCGATTCGCTCGTGCAATTCCGTCGGAAAGTGCCCAAGTTTGCGAAACGCAAGCAGTAGCACGATCGACCATTGTGACGGAAGAAATCTCGTCGCAGGAGCGAATCGTGATTTATAGTTTTGGGGCGGGCGCAAAAATGGAAAAGGCGATGTTAAACGCTCTCACGATATTAACGAGCGCGCGCACGCTTTATTATCGTCCGGTCCATACATAATATATATATATGTACATAATATAATATATTTTCTCGTTTCAGTGATTGTCATACACACGTACGTACACACTACTTTCCCATATGATCCGACCTGTCTCGCCGTCGGTCGGTCGGTCGGTCGGTGCTACTAATACCATTGTTCCCGGTCGACAATGGCGATTTCACCGCAGCCGCCGCCGGCCAGAGCGAATCGCATAGGCAGAAATCGACTCTTACGCAACGCTGGGCTTCTGACGTTCCTTGGTATATAGTTGCATTTATATAAATACATATAGCGAAATAACGCGAACAAGGTGGTCTTGCGGCCTATCTTATAATCTTTATAATATATGTACGCGGCATCAAGAATGAAAAAAAGGCGATCGCCTAATACCAACGATGTCAATGGGATTTGCCAATCATCCGAGGCGGACGAAATGCCCGTCGATGATACGGACGCGATTATTATATCGTGCGATCATGCAAATCGCCTATATATACACATGTACACACACACACACACACACACACACACACACGAGTCTGTCGAATGATCGGGAACGGTTGCGTTTGCAAATGTCCTTCTTCTATGTCTTTTTGTTTTTTTTTTAATATAGCTTTGCTTCGAGTAATATGCTGCATATATCGGGAACTCTCGGATGGTTACATAATGATGTTTCGGAAGAAATATATCGATGCCTCATAACTCATAACCATCATCAATCGCCGGAAATTTATGTATTTATGTGCAATTTAACAGTAGATCATTTTGAGATTTCTGTAGTATTGAAGTTAATTGTTTATTTGTAGATTGCATAATAAGCGACATGAAATTAAGAATAAAATTCGGAATTCTGCATTTTTTTGTATAGTTCATCTATTTTTTTTTTTACCAACCATATATATCCAACCTCGAACTCTGCAAAAGCCTGCGGCCCCCAATTAAAGCAGTGGAAATGTGTATCATTCTAAATAGTAATTGAGCAAGTTAAATAATGTATTGATACCAATGTTTCAACTCGCAAGATTATAAATGTTTCTATAATCCATATTCCTGCTTTCTAATAACGGACTTCATTTCAAAATGTGAAGGATCTCAATTAATCAAAGGGCGTTTTTATCACTTTTGTGTCATATGTAATTAACACCAATTATAATAAGATCATAATTAGACATTTGTTTAAAATTTTTACTTGAAAATAAAAATGATTCGATGACAACGGAATATAGAACCGGAAACAACTAATTGGAATATTACAACGTCATATTCAAATCTTATTTTTGAGAGATCGGGTGATTAATATTAACTGCATTGCTATCCTCTGAACGGATGCAGGAAAACGCTCATGAAAATGATAAGACGTTATGGTATACGTATATCCAGTTTGAAAAATATTACTAAGCGCGTCCTTAACCGGTGTTTCATTTCCATCAGTAAACGGTTCACGTCGACGGCGTTATAGCGATAAACACATGTTGCATACGCGGCGTAGAGGTGAGAAGGAAATTAAACGTATAAACGAACGTATCTTTGAGGGCTCTTCAATCCTTGAAAAAGTAAATAATGAAAGCACAACCATTTTCTTTTTTATACTTATATTTTGTAATTTTAATTTTTGTAGTAGAATCTTTTTCATTTATTTTTGTGCCATTGCCCAGTTTCTCTTTATGCTTTAAACATGAAATGTGAAGTGAACTCCTTAAACTATTCTGAAAATGGTTTCAATTTCTACTACGTTAATAAAAATTATACCCTAATTGTAATGAAATGTAATTCTTATGCCAATATAATTGTTAAGATTTCAGTTATCAATATATGATCTATGAAAATCTAAAGAATCTAAAAAATCCCTAGTAGAAAATAAGACCAGTTTTTCTAGCTTCTATGTTAAAAGTAATGGAGTCCAGAAAAAATTGCCATAAACTGGTCTTATTTTCTACTATGGATCCTAAAAACAGTACCGTATCATCATGGTACTGGGCCCAAGTTACTTTCTACGATAAGAAAAAATTTCAATAAATTCAACTTCTGTTGAAAGTTAAGAGAAAGAATCCTTTAATTTCTCAAAAAAAAAAAAAAAAAAAAATGAAAATGTATACTTTCTCTTTCAATTTAATTATTTGATAAAAATATTTCTGAGAGTGAAAAAAATTCAATTTCAATCATTTAAAATAAATAAGAATTTTCAAGATGAGTAAAATATCATTGCTTTACTCGATTTATTGTAAAAAATTTTTATTAAATAATATTTATTTTATTTAACAGATTATTTTACAAAAAATTATTTAATTAATGAAGTGTATGATTCAATGCGATAATAAATTGATAAATTTTTATAATGTCGCGGCTAAGTAGTCCAAGTCTGGCATACGTGTTAATGTGGGGTGCCGCAAAAGTTCACCTTTGATGCCTAAAGTGAAATTTTACCCTTTTTGCGACGTATGCTTTTAATACGATTGAAATATGTATATGCATTTTTTTCATAAATCGTCGAATAAATAGTCGGAGTAGATCAAAACAAACAGGATAATCTATACTGACAATGTAATATCTAAAATTGAAATTACTACCAACAGGACGATAATTCTTGATAATTCATCGCTCGACGCGCAGGCATGAGATAGGGATTTTTCACCGGGAATACTCTATTTCGAATTAAGTGAAGGAGACAGCCCACTTTATCGTTTTAAATGGCACAATCAGCTACGAGCGCTAAGAATAGTAATCGATAGCGTGCTCGAATGTCATTAGCAACCGATGCGAGCGCAATAACTCAGAGGCGTAGTCGAGCACGATGAAAAGGAAATGAAAGGGATAAAAATGTGTCCGCCACGTATATGAATTAGTACACAACGTGCGAGCACGCAAAGATGAATATGCTTATTACTTATCGAGTTATTCCGCAGCGGACACAAGGCCACGGCTAGCGGGAGCGCGCAGTCATCAATTTATTTTCATCGGTCCATTTGCTTCACCGGAACGACAAAAATGCCGTCTTTTCATGAAAACGACAAATAATTCCTAGAGACGTTCTTGGCAATTTTTTTTTTTTTTTTTTGCTATATTACCGTGTAAATTATTTGAAAAAAAAATTACGCTCATGGAAAATTGCGTCCTATACTGACGTCATATATTAACTTATTATTTATTCTTGCGTGCATAACTACGTCGCACTGGAAATTTAATGGATTTGACGTGGAATTTTACTCTCGTGATTTCGTCGGAAAGATTCAAACAAACACTCCTGTTTATAATACTTGTTGAGTATATGAACTTAAACGATAAAAATGAAAAAATAATTTGGTAAGTTTTCTTTAAACTTTGAAAGATTTATGGATAATCAAATGTTTTAGTAGGTTTTGAGGCCGACGACCTTGGCCATCTTGACCTTGAGGTCATCGTTAAAGGTCAAAACACTTTTCTTACTGCGCTTGATTTGCCCCTCCATTTA
The DNA here is from genome assembly GCA_030522945.1 of Trichopria nigra. Lineage (NCBI taxonomy): Eukaryota > Metazoa > Arthropoda > Insecta > Hymenoptera > Diapriidae > Trichopria > Trichopria nigra. The sequence continues at coordinate 6,556 of JAPYZR010002847.1, forward strand.
ATTCTCGATTTAATCCTCGCATTGATTTGTCCTCGACAATTTTTTGTGGCTTTACTAATTCTATAGCGGATATTTGGATCCGTCGATTAAAGTAACTCGGGCTGTATAAAGAAAATCGCTTTACGCTAAGAATTATGACAAGGTTAATTTATATAAGTAAAAAGAAATAATTATTTTTTTACCGTCGTCGAGGTCATACGGTTAATATTTAGAGGCCGAAGATTATATGTGGGTTTCACGGTGTATGACACGAAATACGGTTACTCGGGGGGTTTTCGGGGATCCTAAATACGAATCCGTTTTCAGAATTTGGAAATTAAAAATGGCGGACCCACATTTGCTATCGCACACTGTGAAACCCACAGCTTAGGCGACCTCTAAATATTAATCGTTTGACCTCAACGCGACGGGGGAAAAAATTGTTTCTTTTTTTCCTTTTAAATTAACCTACGTGAATTCTCAGCGTAAAACGGTTTTGTTTATGTATTTTTAATTACATTATGGACCATCTCCCTAGTATATATACCAAGCATGCACGGTTCTATAATGAAGTTTATTATCTGCGAATAATAATTTGCATACAGATTGACAAGATGCGTGATGTATACATGCAAGATGCAAATTCCGCTTCTGGGTGTCGTATATCTGTATATCTCTCATTAATAAAATACGTCTATGGGAAAACTTTCTAAATGTGATAATCATATTTCGAATATCGGGAAGCAGATAAGTATCAAATTGTTACTTTTTTTTGTAATATTTATCATCTTACTTGAATAATTATATCTGGATAAGACGAATATTTGAAGCGATGCTTTCTTAGTGTTGGTGAATAACTTATTGAGAAAAATGAAACGGGCCAATTGTGGGTCGTTTCCAATCTAATACTCAATTAATTATCAATCAATGCTTGAATTAATAATTTTGATAAGATGTCGAATATTGAATAATTATGAGAATGCCTCGAAATAATTTTCGGTGATTTTCATCTCGTTTAAGTGCACTTGAATTAGTAAATTTTATAATACCACAACTTTTATCATCTAAATTTAAATTTATTTTTCGTTACCTATACTAATTGAATAATAAATCATAAAATAACATAAAACAGTTATGAATACATCTCTAATAATTACATTGATGAAAGTATAGTTATGCGTATAAATAATTGTTGTAATACAATATAAATACAATATATATTAATATATATAGTTCACCTTTGCATATATATGTATATAACAGTATAAAGCAACGACGGACGATTTATTATTGTCTACGTTGATGTTAATTAGTAATAAAGACACCTCGTAAATTGACGCTTTCAAGTTGACGGTATCAAAATTCTTATTACGCACCGTATACCTGTAAGTTATAGCATGATTTGACGAAGTGCAGTTTTAATATAATTAAAGGAAAAATCCGAACTCAGTTTTACATGAAATAATCATTTTGAATTTATATCAGTTCATTATAAGTAACGAGGCAACAAATTGTAATATAGGCTACAATTATTTTTGATAAAAATGAAATCATATCTTTTTTTTTACAAATATCAGTTGTGAAAAATTCGTTCTTAGTCCAGGAAACAAATTATAATTTTTCAATTTTGACATTGAAATTTTAATATTTTAATTTGAATATTTTATAAGCGCTTAAAACTGTGGCCTATATCGTATTTTACAATTTAATGTTTTTATCACTCTTGTTCTAAAAAAAAAAAAAAAAATGGTAATAGTATATTACTTAAGAAAAACGGATTTGTCATTGATGGAGCGCATTTTTCACTAATTTTCTGAGATTTAACGTCTCCCTACGGACTCAATTTTTATCGAAACGAAACGTGTGAGGCTGAAAATTCTTCGTCTTTTCGAGCTCTACAACTTTCCTTTAATATGATATTTCGCTAGCTATTTACCAGAATGAGTTAGACGCGAAAACCGCAAAAAAAGGAATTTTTTCCCTTTATGAGGCCATAACTAGCGAAATATTCATCTCAAATAATATGCTCTTAAAGGCGAATTGTTGGGCTTGAAAAAATCTTTAAAATGCGTCCTCACTCGTTAATATAGTTTGAAAATGAGCCGAGTTATTGCAAAAACAGTAATTTTTTTTTCTAAACTTCAATTGCTCGCCATTCAAATTCTATGTGTTGGATCGAATTTTGGTAAAGGACTTTTTGATTTCAAATTTCACGAAGAATCGTCTCCTGAAATGATATCCTCCAGTTCCGGGACACCCTGTATATAGTGCAAAACTTTTTTATGATTGACCGCATTTTCTTCACTCTATCAGGATTTAAAATTCCTTTTTGTACAATTGTGTGCGTCCAGTTAGTATACACTGAACAAAAATTTGTTACTTTCAAGTAAATATTTACTTGAATTAAGAAAAGATATTCTTGAATTAAGTAAAATTTACTAAAAAGAAGGAAGCATTTTCTTAATTCAAGTAAATGTTTACTTAAAAATAACAAATTCTTTTTTCAGTGTACGTAAATAACGTTAGATGCCTGTTTTCAGTGCGTAAAGTCAACTTTCACGCACGCTGGAAAATTACAAAATGAAAAAGTCATGTGTAAAGTTAAAATTATAATATACTAATAATAACTCATTACTTGTGTAAACAATTTAAGTTTGTTTCTTTGCCATTTGTAATATATAAACACTTGTTTGTATCTTTTGTTGATATCAATGCGTTATTTCGTAGTCGTTATATTAATATATTAAAATTCTACAACAGAATTTAAATTAATAAAGAACAAATCAAATTTCGTTAAGAATGACAACATCCAATTGATAAAAAATAAAACGATTAAACCTCAAAATTAATTATACTCATTATTATAATTGGCATAGTATAATAAAAGTCCTTGCAATACATAAAAGTACATAAACGGAATATTGCTATGTATATGGCTAAATTAAGATTATTCTGACTCGCGGTTTCATTCACGTTTCAAAAACATCATTTTTATTCACTTTCTCTACCTAGAAAGGAAAAGAAGCTTATCAAAACTTTTTCAGCCACATCACAACAAAAATGCTTATCGGATGAAAAAGCACGGTAAATACCTCACGTTTTCCCGGGTATGGTTATAATCATTGCCTCTTTCGCTAAGACCGCCGATGCGGTTCACATCAACGGACACATTTGTAAAAATCCAAGAGCTCGTAAAATGAAGATGGAAGCGCACCGGGGCAAACCGAGTGTATAGACACTGTAAAGTAGCTGTGCGCACATACCGAGGCTACGAGCAGCGCCATAAGTACCATTACGAGTGCGTTTGGAAGTAATTTACAATTCTCAGTTTACCGCCTATACCACGCAGCCGCCAACATTTCAATAAATTTTACGACAAATTAAGATTATGAGCCTCCGTGCTTGATGCATGGCATCGCAGTGTGTCTGCGGAACCCCTCGTTTACGGCTTTTATGAACAAATAAGTCCGGACACTCCGCGGGCGCCGATCCGCGAACGCTCGTCGTCATTAGCCGGAAATTATGCTGTTGCCTCGACTGGGGTCCACTCCATAATCGATTAAGATTTTATCGTTTCGATTTGTCGAAAATATACATACCAGTGAAACTATAGCACAATGCGTCGACTGGATATGAAACGAGTCTCTGTACGTTTCTTAACTCTTCGTATAAAGTTTAATTGGTTGCTATTTATTTGTAATGTCTACCCAGATAAATATATGTTCTTCTCGTCGAGAAAATGAAAACATTCTTTATACTACGTGTTTCACATTCAAAAATTAATTTACCAGGTCTGAGAATATTGAAGAGTCCTATTGTTTTGTTGGTCATTTTTATATGTGGAACTTGAAAAATAATCGTAAAACATGACAAGCATATCAAATCAGTTTTAAAGCTAAACCAGGCATGAAACAAAACACTAAAGCTAACAAAATGTTGGACAATTGAGAAAACGAGGAGATTTAGAAGCTAAATTTGTCATTTTTCAGTTAATCAATATCCATCGTTCCTGATGTCATTCTTTATGGAGAAGATAAAACGTATCAGAGTCAAGGTTTATTGGAAATCGCGAGTTTCCACTTGTCATCCCAGAGTCGATATTTAATCAAGCTTATAGGTGATTCAACTTGAAATATTTTAAATACTATAATTCCAAGTGTTGACCTTTGATAGACTACATGTCTGATCTCACAGTTGACTAAAAGTGACTAATCATCATTGATTATACGTAGCGAACATTCATGTATCAAGTACGCCAACATTGACCTGTTATAATTGCTGGATTGATTGAAATGTATTGATATTTTGTTTCTTAACAAAAAATATTGAAGGATTGGTTGCCAGAACAGCAGCATAAAATTAACGTCGATTTACAATTATAACATCTCTTTCGATTAAAAACTTGTGCTTATGCGACAACGACCAGATTAAAATATTATTTAACTTCAATGCAAATTGTTTGTCAATTAATGTAAATTTCTGTGCGTATACGACACTTGTTCATGCAAAATCGTCCAATTTCATGATTACAAGATATTATCGCCAAGTCACCTGTAACGATTTCATTAACGTTAACGTTATAATTTTGTCCTCGACGACATAAATGAAATCGCCGTGGAGACGAACAAAACCGAATACATAGTCGCGACAAAAAGCAAAGTGTATATATAGACTATCGAGTTACGTTATTGAGTGTGGCGTCAGCAGTGGTGCTCAAATGTAATCGCGGAATTGGCATAAAACCACATTAAACCGCTCAATAAAAGTTTATGTTGCTTGGGTTTCTTTCAGCTCGATCTTCTTGTGTGACGCTATTTACGATATGACCCACTCGTTTACTTCCATTAAAAACTTTTTCAGAAAATCCACACTTACCTTTTCCTTCGTCAAACGTTCGCAAACGGTATGGGCGAGATTAAAGCGAGATACCGAAACAACTCAATTAATTTTCTCGAACTCGGATAATCCTGGGCTAAATAAGTCCTTCCAACACTGAACGGAGTCTCGTCGAGGCGACTCGATACAGATTGCGATGGCCGGTTCGAGAAACTGTTTCGATTTTTTATTTTTGGCATCGAGTTGTACGGAATTAACCCGCGCGACCGAGTAATGTTTAATTCCGGTTTTAAGGTTGTTGGCGTTATCAGCACTCGATAATGCAAAAACACGGAGAAAAAATGTAATCGAAACGAGTATCTTTACGGCGATAAAGATTGTATACCTGTGCTATTAAAATGATGAGTTTTGCTGAACATAGGAATGTCGTTGGAATCAAATTTTAATTCAGTCAGGGCAGTTTCTTGATATACTCAAAGTATATAAAGAATAGGTATGCCTAGAGACATACGTACGGTCATCCATATAAAATTGAAAATAAATATTTTTTCTTATACGTGTGTAAAATTACGTTTACGAGAAAATCTGTTATGATAACAATACTGCTGCTAACATGGCTTCTATCGATAAAAATAAATAGTACGACGATGATGGTGACAACTTTTCCGAGGACACAGTTGTTACGGAAGATAAGACTTGAAATTACAACAATGACGATTATCGTTATTAAAGCAATGGAGATGGCAGACATATTGATAACGAAAATAACAGGAATCCTACAATCATGGAAATAAAGTAAATCAAATATCAGTTTCACCTTATGTTTCATAAATTTTATAGTTTTTCATCACTGAAAATCGATCCTGGCCAAAAAAGTTTTATATTCAATCCGTCGTAAATTCAGCCAATCCGAAAAACATGATGAGAAAAATATGACAAATAGAAATGATTCCGCTGTTTAATCTAACTTGATCAAATTCATTTTGTCAATCCATTTGATTAAATGATAGATCGACAGATTCTATCTTTTTTACTCTGACAAAAAATTTGCAAACCGATTCAATCTCTGCACCGTATTTTTAATCCGATGATATTAGAAAACAATTTTATGTCCATTTCAATACAACATTTCAATCGAAATAAATTCAAAGTCTAATGTTTCGATTAAAATTTTGAATTCGTTTCTATATCGAATTTTTTATTTGTGAGGAATTCAAATGTAAGTCTCATCCAATATTTGAATATCATTATTCTGGCTTATTGTTGATAATTTATTATTAATTGTAATTAATTGTATGCATTCAACGTCACTTTATGTTTTACTATTTTCAAAATAGCACAAGCGCATGTACACTGGACTAACATTGTTTTCTAATGGACCAAAACCCGTCCAGTGCTAATGAGATTTTCTTTATTCTGTCCACTCATCCATGATATAACACGATTGACCTGGAAAGAATGACCTGATGTATTGATGTATTATATATAATCAGGTATCAATGTGCGGAACGACAAATAAAGATTCCGTATAAAATTCAGTAATTATGCTCCATTGCATTAACTGATTTGCATGTCTTTTTATTATGTAAAATAAATTTTCACACGAACTATAAGAGATCAAATGGAACAATACTTGTTAATACGGGAAAATCACGACTATAGCGAAAGAAAGAAACGGAAAGCTAGAGAAGTAGGAAGAGGGGGAGGGGGAATTGAAGAGAATGTTAATCTCACCTTCGGAACAATGTAACTAAATAAAGCACATTTAGCCATAAGCATTCGGTTTCATGCGACCGCGAACGGCTCGCATACGCGTATATATATATACAAATGCACGTATGCATGGACATCACGAAGGTAAGGCTAATTAGGAGTGAGTGTATTGCGTTTAATTAGGTTTCTTTACGATTTCGATGCACTTCGGAATCGAGTCTACTCGTTAAGATCCGTGAATTATTGTTATGCATTGTACTCTTATGCCGAACAAGAATTCGCTGTTTTTCCACGGCGGACGAAGGCGAAGTGGACAAAAAAAAAAACACCACCGCCTCCGAGCCTTTCGTGCGCCGCGAGCAAACACGTGGTATGTGATTTCTCCTGCAATCCTCGCCCACGCGATTGTACTACCGAATATCCACGGTGACAATTCCTTCTTTCCGTGTTCGCGATATAATAAACGGAAAGTAATTCAATTGCTGAGAACTGCGAGTAATAAGTACCGAATTAAGTGCACCTCATTTGCGTTGAATTGGAAAGAATGCACGCAACATTATGTGCCTCTAGGTGTTATTAACATATGCAATGCGCACGCGTAAATTTAATGCCTCATGGCCAGATAAATCACCATTAAAATAATAACGATGTATTAACGTCGACTATATATACTTCTTTTTCAAAATAAGGCATAGTGGTTGACAACTATTTTAATCATATCAACTTTCGTCGTCATTACACATTATATTAATGCTCTCGTAAGCCATCTTGACGTTATTTTATTGTACATTATCATTATTTATCAATATTTTTTTATTGATGCTTTAATCTATTATCTTGGTCATTATTATTTTTAAAAAGTAGAGTTCTTCCGAAACGTCTGCTTTTTTCATTTTTCATATCATTGGCATTTTAAATTTACTTGTCAAATCCGACTTACGTGGGCGGAAAGTGGTGCATTTCTACATATGTAGGAAAATCAAATTAATTAAAATCTATTGGCGAAACTGTCGAAAAATACTAAGAATATTAAGAACAAGATATTATCGGTTAATGAAATACATAAATTTCTTACGTAAACACTGATGGAAGTTTACAAAAAAAAAGAAAGATATTTGACGAAAACCGATTAAGGAACAACATATATATTATACATATGATATTAAGTGACTATTTTTAAACTATTGAAATTTCAATAGTTTCTGCATCAGTTGTACCACAGTTTCCATTCGAATTGTTCACTTAATTCAATATTGTAGCAGTACTATCGAGTTTTATTAATTTATAACAAATAGAGCTGAATAATTGCGATGGTCCTACCTTGACGACTGTCTAACCATTGACCTTCCCCTACTAATGATTTTTCTTATAAGGTCTATGACAGACAGTCAAAGATATCGAAACAACAAAGACATGAAGAATATTTAAAATACAGGTATAAACTATTTTTTTTTTCAATTCACATATTCTGTAATGAAGATATAAGAATGAAAAATGAACATCTCGATTTAATACTTAACGATTTCAAATGAAGTCATTAAATAATTTAGTAAATAAAAATGTATTGAAATGAAAAATCGAATTCATTTGCAAGGAAACCAATTCATATACTGGAAAAAAAATTGTTATTTTCAAGTAAATATTTACTAGAATTAAGGAAAGATTTTTTTTGAATTAAGTAAGATTTACTAAAAAGAAGGAAACATTTTCTTAATTCAAGTAAATATTTACTTGAAAATAACAAATTTATTTTCAGTGTATGAATACTTCAATACATTAATACGCAAAAATAATCATTATGTCCAATTAAAACGACTTAATTTTGATTGAAATAGACTAAAATGCACATAACATTGGATATATATTATTTTTAGATTCAAATAAAGCATAGAATTTAATTTATAAATATTATTTGAACACATTGGAATTATGCGTTGAAATATCGACGGGAAGTCGCTTCGCTGCAACTGAATTTTTTTCTTGACTCCCGAATCTATTTCAATACGTTTTAGCTCGTTGGAAAGATATTATTTTAATGAATTGTATTATTGATTAAATGAAGGGAACTTTTATTTTTTCGATAAAACCCTCGTGAATTTAGTAGCCCACTTCGTTAGACTCGGCTTGGATTCACAAACACGTTGTTTATAGTTTTGCAATTATTATTTCCAATTTCTAGCAACTGATTGCGTCGTTATATATATATCGCAATCATTATGGCTATTCATTGAAGTATTCAAAACTGATGCGATTTGTATGCGGAGCCTGGTCGTCTCATATTTAAAGTAATGAAACGCTTGGTGCGCCGTTAGCCACGGGGTAAATGCTTGAAAGCCATTAAGAGCACGAAAGGTATTCTCATCCAAGATTCTTCGTTGCGATTTTAGATAGGCGTTTTGCAACTACAGAGGGATGAGGAAAGAGAAGAAAGAAAGAAAGAGAGAAAGTCTGCGCGATAGACGCAGGGACGAATGAGAGACTTTGCGCAGATAAAGAAAACGCAACTGCTGGAGCGAGATGGAAAGAAATTTGCTCCCGGGAAAACAAAGAGAAAAGTAACAAATGAACGAAATAGACAGAAAGGAATGAGTAATAATAAGATTCTCCGACAGAAAGTTCGAGTTTGATTAATCAAATACTGTTGGAACGCTACGATACGTCATTGGGATTGTCATAAGGAATAAAATTACGAATTAAATATATTAAGAAAGAAATATTCATACATAAAATATGTTATTTATGTATTAAAAAATAATTTTAGAAAAATGTAAATTTCATAAAATTCCTAACCCAAAACGGTAGATTCTCATTCTCGCGTGCGAATTCCGTGAAGTTTTTCATACGATACGTCATCAATTTTTTTATCATCTAAGGTCGATAAAATTCTGATCGGTAAACAAATCGTCCGGCAATTTCATAAAACTATATATGTATATGTATATACGCGACAGCACGCCCAGGGAAGTGGTCCGAAAAAAACCGTGTTCTCCTCGCGGACTCGCTCGCGCAAGGATTTATGAGAATTACGCCAAGTATGCCGAGGCGTCTGCGTCTGGACCATTAATTTCCGCAACGGCACTTTAACGTCCACAATGCAACGCCTCGCGCTTTTTACTTACTTTCTCGGCCGAACAAAACCGATGCTCACGAATCGCTTAGCAATTACCGTTTTTGTTTACTCTTTCTCGGTATTTCTACTTCTATTTACGCGAACAAGCCCGTGTAAATTAGATAACAATTAGGGGAGGAATCGCCGCTGCACGGTACTTCTATACCTAGTAGCGCGGATACACGGAGACAACAAGGGACGTAACTATTGGTTCTGTGTTCAATCGGACATCTCCTTTCAAAATCTATACGATCCTTTTTTTTTGCGATATAAAATTTTTTATTATGTTGCGTTGATTTACACAAATTTGTAAATGAAGGTCCTTGCAAGGACGTAACGCTCTTTCTGATAATTGATAAAATATGTAATAGTGATCGAATAGTTGACGATCCTTCGATAGAATATCAGACTCATGAGTAGAAATATGACTTGCTGTTTAAGTACAGTAAAGTCTTCAATTAAGACGGCAGAAAAACTAAAATATCATCAGCTCATGCCTCTGCGAACGTCTCTTTAATTCTAGATGTCACTTTGACATCTCAATTCGTCACGGATAATCCGCCATATACATGTCACGGGCATGAAGGAAAAATGACACGACGTGTGTTCATGTCTAGTTCTATAATGAATACATAAAGCGAAGAAACGCTGCTGCGGGCGCTCGTCGCGGGAGTAATTCCAAAAAATCCGTCGAAGAATGCTCGGACAGCATCAGGCGGAGAAAATTGAACGCAAATGGAACAACATATTTTACGACGAATATGGAGCACGTAGTACACCGCAAATCGATCGGCTGAAATCGAAGGGCCGTGCGAAACACCGCGAATCAGCGACCGAGGAAAGGCAGGGAAAATCATTGAGTCGAGTCGATGTCACTTCCATCTTTGTCAATTACGCCCGTGAGAAGAGCACCGCGATGCTCGTAAAGTAAACGAGAGCTATTACGCTATCGTTAGAGCCGCTATCGGCGAGCTGCGAATGCATGCGTTTTTCTCCGATCCCAAGTCCAGCGGCCGACTCCATTTCCTGCCGTAGATGCGTTTCGAAGGTGAGCCATGCTGGAAAAAGCAGAATCCACTTGGCTGATGTTCAACGTCTGATGTTGATCGCTGTCGGCCATCATTTTTTATGTTTATTTAAAACAGACTTTTTCAACGACCGTTGTTCCTACTGCGCAACCGTTACGCAGTGCGATGCGAAAATAATGACGCCATTGACGGTAACGATCGTTGTGACCGCATTATTAACGCGAATTTGGCTGTTGGTTTTCGTTGCGTTATTGATTTTGTATTATCCGCCGATGCGCTGCATTACTCGCGTCGATGCCGGACGCAAAGAGGTTTGCAGACTACACAGCAAATAGATGGAATCAATCCTCTCTTTTACATTCTAAAATGTTATACTGAATCGTAATTCGGGATTATAATCAGTATTCTTCTTGCCTAAATAAAATAACCTCTATATATATACCATTGTAAATTTGATGCCTTTCTCTAAAATCGGTAGGAGTGATAAAAAAAGTAAATTTAGAACTGAAAAAATCTAAAGTGCTCGAAATTCGATTACTCAAACAAAAATTCTTCGAGAGCTGCTACCGACTCAGAACGTAATGAATTTCAGCCTCGACGCGTAGTGGTTCAAACCTTATAACGATTTTAACTCACGAACTGATAACGTATATATACACCATCGCAAATAAATACAAACACCTGCTAAATGCCGCGTGCAGCCATCGCCCATTCAAATATATGTGTATAAAACGTTCGATTTTTATCAGGTTTTACACGTGTATTCTTCCCAGTATTTTAAATATTAGTTTATTAATGCAGTGAAATATTTAATTTAACAACTGAAGCAAGATATAAGATTTCTTAAAGTTTGCTCGTTATTTTGTTGACCAAATTCAATGCTTCGATCCAACGGACGGTATGAGTCGAAGTATTTGATATTTACCGGATAGTGTTACTCGACTGATTTATCATGCTTTGTCGATTCTGCGAAAATAAAATTTTATCAAAAAGTGACTCATCGTTTTGTTTTCATATACAGCCACGACATCAGTGCGCGGAAATCATATCGGTACATTATAATACGAGTTGTCATTACATCGCTTTACCACGTGCCTTTTAATGATGCAAAACCAAAGGAAAAAAAAACAAATCTGCGTATATTCAATAATCCACTCTGTATTATACAGGATTAAAACATTCTGGACGCATATACTGTTTGATTTTCGGATACATTATTTAAATGATTAAGCGTGGGTTTTGAGCGAAATCCATGCGCAATGCGATCAATGAATAAATAATTTTCAGCTATGTTTTGATTTGGGAGGAATAATATTGAACCTAAAAATCAATTAATTCAAGTGTTCTTATCAATATCCAATTTACGAAATAATGATGAAGTAAATAAGAATTTGCTACTATTTATTTTGGTAAATGCTTACTGTATGTATTCATCATATAACAAACTCTTGAAATATAGACATATTTTAAACTGTACAGAATTAAAATGTATATGCGCCATAGAAACTGACGTAAAACTGTTTTTTAATAATAAAAAATAGAGAATCAGTCTTTAAAATGTCCCAATTAAATACATGTTCATATATCAATAGTGGGGTAATAATTGATACCAGCAATACTTGTATAGCTTGCTAACGATTTGGCGGATTATATACCACTGTCATTAATGCCATCAACCGGATAACGAATATTGGTCCAGCACTATAGAATAATCTTTTATTATCCTGTTTAGTATTGCAATGCACACAATATTGGTGTAAACGCCAGTTGCAATTTCCGGTTGTGGCAAGATATTAATTAATAATTTATTGAAACTGTATGATATCAATTGAGGGTTCAATTTATTCGCAAATTATGTACCTATGGCAACAACAAAAAATAAAAACATAATTTGGAGAATTGCTCTTCATGAATGTCCGTAATAATAATAATATTGGATACAATAACAAATACACTCCAGTCTCGAGATCATTACAATAATATATTATTTTCAAAAATAATTTTTGATTATAAATGGTACCGGTCTCCCCGCAGGGTTTCAAATTAATTACTTGGGCGATATTAATTAGCTTCCATTACAGCAGCTTTGTCAACGTAGTGAATAAAGTAATAAACGTTCTGTATAGAAAAATGATAAAATAAATACCAATAAACTACGAACGCATAGCAGTACACAATAGTTATTTATAAGAATATACCCTTTCAACGATAACGATAAGTTTCTTGTCTGCCCACCGCACCGTTATAAAAACAGCCGTAACATCGGATACGGATGTGGTTTCTTGTCTTCGGGCTACGTGCAACAATTCATGTAATAAGAGTCCAGTTTAAAAACATTGATTTTTCAGCGTGTAATTCACTAAAGAGTGTTAGATTCTATATACCACTTTTCTCTTTAACGATATTTAGTAATAATCGGCAGTTCACTTGGAATATTGTTTATTACAGCTTTTCTGATGATTTTGAATTATATGCATATATATATATATATTTTGAATTATATGCATATATATATATATATATATATATATGCATATAATTCAAAATCATCAGAAAAGCTGTAATATATATATATATATATATATATACAAGTAAATTGCTGAAACACATGTCATTGATGTTATTGCATCCTTGTAACGTTCCAATGTTTCTCTCAGAAACAACCTAAGAATGTTAAAGTGAAACATTAAATTTTACAAGTTTACGAGTGGTTGCAATAATTGTACTGAAACCTCTCTGGGACTTTCTATCTTATTTTACCAACGTTCCATTTATTACTTTTATTATATAAGATTCAAAATGTCATATCGAAACTTTTGAATACCACATATTAATTCTAAAAACAGTTATTTGCCCTGCCACTGGAACGTTACGTTGAAACGTTACATTTGAAAAATACGTGTATGAACGTATCTCATGTTTTTTTTTTAATCCTCGCAGGAACATAAAGTTTATAATGTTTATATTGCAACCTCCTTGTGATAGTGTGAAACTTTGTTGTAGAATTTCCGAAAAGTTTCGAACTGTAATTGTAACGTTGCGGGTACTATTTTTATGAAATGTTACAATGACTTGTTATTTTAAAAGTTCACGAAACGTTTAATACATTTCATGCCACAGTAGACTGTTTCAGAAATAATAATGTACCGTTTCTATATTACGAATTTATTAACAAATGGATAGAATGTTATGTTTTAGGAAGGTTATATATATGTTTAGCGAGACAAATAATATGCATTCGAATCGATTAAAATGGTACTGAAATTAACACTGGAAAGATAGTTCATGTGTGGTCTATCTGAGGACATTAAAATTTATGTACCTGTGCTAAATTTTTCTGAACGCTTGGTATTAAATATATTTTCCCTGGTAGAAATGAAAACATTTTTTAGCTAATTCTTAGACAAGTCAGATATTTACCATGTTAAAAGCATAGGAGAAATGGATAGTGTAAGAATTATAATGTGCCTACTTAACATTTTGATTCCAATACTTTTTGTTAAATTTCACTTTCATTTCAATTTTTTTTTTTTTTTTTTTAATTGTACTGACAAAGTTTCCTCCATTTATTGAAGTACATTAAAAAAAAAAAAATTATGGTATTTAATATAAATTTAATAAAAGTTCCAAATTGAAATATTTATATGAAACAATCCATGAAGGTACGACACGTGAATAGGGATCATGTTTACGATCCCATCGCCCACTGCGGATGAGCGCCTCTCTAGTTATAGGTATCACTATTGGAGCTTTTACTGGTATCAACTCAATTGAAGTAAAGTACCGCAATGTTTGCAATATCTAGTGATCAAAGCCTACAGTGTTCGTCTTTGTACTTCTTTGGACAAATGTGCGCTAAATGTAGACCATTACGCTGCATGTCATCTATCACGGTCATCGAAACAAGGGAGTCACTCCACAGTCTATATGGTAATACTCTAATCACTTCATTAGATCTAAGTAATACGTTGTCTTATCTTTTTATACAGGCTTAATCAAGATCATAAGAACCGTTTGAAAGTTCCAATCCACAACGTAAAAAATGTTGAAAAAAGTTATTGCATTTGACAAATTGCAGGTAAAACAAAGCAAAATATTAGCCATCGAAAAGAAATAGTCCATGTAAAAGATCGAGCAAAACATCGATCTTAAATTTCGCTTTGCCACAATATTAATAATGAAAGTTTAGCAATAAGGAGCACGTAGATTACGTCTCAAAGAGGGGTAATTCACGATACCGACTCTCATTTCTTTGGGCGCATCGGCATAAAAGTGGCGGGCAACATTGGGTCTCTGGTAGTACGTTGCTTCTCGCCTCTCCAGAGGCAGTTAGTTCTCATCGGGCCGTTTCCGCGGTCTGGGCAGGTGTTCCAGCTACAAGCGTATAGATAAATAGAACAAATAAGGGACCTAGTGCCCGTAAGCAGAGGCACGTCCGTTCGATTGTGGCCCCGTTGCACCGCGGAGTTTCATAATAATTACCTCGGACTCGGTCTTGGGATAATCGAGTCGAGATACGCGCGGCATAAAGGTATAGTCCTCTCGACAAGAACGAGGCATTCGGAGGATCGCCCTCTCTTCCACGCGTACATATATACGTATATATATATATACATATATATGAACCTCCTGCTTCTCTCTCTCTCTCTCTCTCTCACTCTCTCAGTCTCTTCCTATAGCCTTCTCCTATATATACTCCTTCTGCTTAAGGTCGCCTTATTAAGGGGCCTATCATTAAGTCCGCCTAGCTCACCCATTACCGCACGCTGCCTTTCTGCAGTTGGCATTTCGATATTGATAATTACGATTTTAATCTGCCTTCCCAATTACTATTATCCATTTGCCTGCCGTGCGCGCGCTTTTCCAGGCCTTGTGCACGAGTCACGTATGTTTCTCACACAGGAGCCGACGACGGGAATGCCCCATTCCCTCCGATCGGTACACGAATGGCTCTCGTGTATAAGTATATTGCCAGCGATTTTTCGTCGATACCTTTCGTTCCGGTTCTGATCCTCGAGTTCATAACGCTGCTCGTCATCATTTTCTTAGATCGAATTCTTCATTTGTCGATTGCCATTCCTTTTTTAACAAGAACGGAGGCTTGTAATTACAACTTTACTTTAACGATGCCCAGGGAAAAGGTATATGACATTAAGATATGACCAAATCCAAAAAGATATCAACAGAAATAATTATACACCGCTTAGATTTAAAATGATAATATACCCATCTGTAATATTGATCTGATTACGCTTTAGTCAAATTGGGTTGGAAACGGATTTTGACGAAATGTTTGAAATTTAAAAATAATCAAGGCCAAGACAATCAACTCAAGTCTATCTAATTTATAAGTGAATTACATCTGAACTTGATACATTAATCTGGACAGGTAAATAATTCGGGATTCTTGGATTCATTTCAGACAAGTAGGCTTTTGACCTGACCTGAATTGTTAAATCCATATATATAGATCCGAATAGATCCTCGCGATCCGAACCAAATCTATTCCAAGTTTATGTCGAATTCTAATCCAAATCATGTATTTCTATAATTATATGTTTCTCGTAAACTGATTAGAGTTAATCATCTGAAAGTGAAACGTTTTGAAACTATGATTCAGACGATTTTTTCGAAATCTGCGATAGATAATCGGCTAAAAATTAATGTTTCAAGTGAGCTAAGCAGATTTCATTTTAGATCTGAATCAGATCTTATTTATACATACTTCTTCCAAATTCGTATATATAAATAGTATAAGTTCTGCTCAGATTTTCTTATATGTATTTTCATCTATGTAATTGAACTTTTCGGGATTTAGTATACTTGTGTCGGAAATAATAAAAGCACACTGAACAAAAGTTTCTTATTTTCAATTGAATTTTTACTTGAATAGTAGCAAGTAAATTTTTAATGAATTAAAAAAAGATTTTCTTGAATTAAGTAAGATTTACTAAAAAGAAGGAAACATTTTCTTAATTCAAGTAAATATTTACTTGAAAATAATCAATTTTTTTCAGTGTACTTTTGAGTTTTTGGACCGTTTGAGATTTTGAATTATTGTAACATAATTTATGGTATTCAGTAATTCTGCATGTTGACCTACCCTCTTAATTTTTGTTAAAGTGAAGTGTCAATCTGAAAAAGTAAATTTAAACAAAAAAATTAAAACTAATAATGTATTAGCGCTAGCTGAAACCGGCATAAATGAATTGAACGTTGAAGTTCCATTTTAATAAGATCTTTCAATGCGAACAATGGCATAATTCATATCAACCGTTATTTTTTGTCACACTACAAACGCTGAACCATAAATGAAATGTATTTTATGCCTAATAAGGTAAAAAAATGTATGTAATAACAAAAAAACAACAGTAAAAACATTTAAAAATGTAATGAAAAAAAATACATTTTTCGCAGTGAAAGCAAAAATTCTACTGTTACGTATCCCCCTTTTAATGACTGTATGAAATATGTACGATTGTGTTTTGTTTATAAACATGTTCAGATTACTCTTCCGTCTTGATATAGCAGAGGTTAAAAAAAGTATAGGTAGACATATTGATAATAATTTAATAACAAACTTAACACCTACTTTAAATGATCTCTTAAAAGAATTTATAAATAAAGTAAAGGATCGAATGATTTGATATTTAAATATTTTTGTTGTTATTGTGAATATTCGACAACGAAGAACAACACAATATATTTATTTAAATTGAAAATCGAGCAATAGTTGCAAAATTTTATTGATGGCGACAGATTGTTAAAAAACTTGAAAACGATGTGTGACGATGAATGTTTCCTAATTGGTTAATGCATGCAGTTTTGCTTTCTCAAATTCCATGCATCAAATTAGTATTTACCATTAAATGTGATTTCTTTCCTTGAATTTTAAAGGAGAATCAGTTTATGCAATAAATTCCGTCAGTTAAGTGATATATATCTTACATTTCAGAATTTACGTGAGAACTGTCGTGTTTCGACAATTGCATAAGAAACACGGCGGAGTTTCGGAGTTTCGGAATTTACGCGAAGCCCGATAGAATTTCGAAAATTACCCTTTGCGATTTGTTTAGACAATCGATTATCTTTTCTTCTTCGATCACTGAATTATACTATTTTTTCTTTCTTCTATAATAAATGTGCAGTAATAAATCTCAATCACTTTGGTCTTTACTATAGATTTAGAAATAAATAAGGAATTGCATGAAGATACTATTAATCTAATTAACCTCATCGAATTTCTATTTCCAATGGAACTTGAAAACAAAATGCCTGGAATATATGACTGAAAATATAATTTAACCAAAACTTATTTGTCTGTTCAAAGATGATCTAATTACGTAATTTAAAAAATATGTACAGCCTACTCTCGGGATGTCTACATTATCAAATTAATTGAAATCACTTATGCGTTTCATGTTGTCCAATTAATGCGAATAAATTCACCGTGTCTCGAACAGTGTCCCAATTTCGCACAAAGCATGTAGATTTCAACGTGATTTTTCATCCTTCATCCGCGCACGTAGGCCGGCGAGTGTAAGCCTTATCGAGCGTAAAATCCCGACCGACCGCGCATTTCCCGAAAGGGCGCGTTTAAATTTATCGGCCGATAAAGCAGGTCGCAATATTTCACTCCTAGACGACGAGACGACCGCCCGTGTCCGTATCTGCCCTCGTGCACAATGGCGTAGGCAAGCGAATGAAATAAGAACTGCGTCGTTGTCGTGATGCGGACGTATAACATCCAGACAGGTTGATGCTGCCTTGCGGATATATACTGGCGACAAGTGGAGTTCGCTGCAGGAAATCTTTTCGATGGACTTCCCTACACCCTCGTAATCTCGATGCTGCGTCAACATCGATTATTCCTTATATTATAATGTTTTCTCAATAACTAACGAGTGTACCCATCATGCCGATAATCGACTTGCACTATATGCGTGGCTGATATGTGGAGTGTGTGATGAATGATCGATTGGATTTATCGCAGCATTGATGGAATAATCGATGCACTGCAAATTGAATCGAAATTACTCTGCATTTGTATGTGATGATGTGGCGGTTCTAATAAATTTCATAATACAGACTGAATTAACCAGTTCATGCAAAGTTACCGAAATTTTACCGAAATGTCTATGATGCGTATAGTATCGCTCACATGAAGTATATTGTCATCGCAAAATGATAAGAGCCATTCATGAAAATGCAAAGTGTAATTATAAACTTTAATTTAAAAATCTTAATCATTAAAGTTATATCATAGGGTAATACTGAACAAAGATCATAAACTGACACTTTTTGGTAGCTCGATAATCAGTATAAGTTATTAATATCTCATATAATATACGCCACGATAATCGCAAGAGTTATCGCGATATTCTCTCATATATAGTTCTAATTTAACGTCCAGCATGTAATAATTTCAGTCATAATGTCCACGTGTCCGCGAGGGGGACACCTGCATTCGTGTTTACACCCACGCGTATATAGCCGACGACTTAAAAGGTACAGGTCGCGACATTAATAACGTGCGTGCAGGGTGCGGCTAGTGCAACTTGGCTGCGGCTGCTGGGGCTCATTCGTCACCGAAGACAGTCTAATGTAGTCGGGCTAAGAAGATTAGTGAAGTCATCTCGGATAGATATGCCGGATAAATTCGCTCTTGCAACGATTGCATTACCAGAAACGAAGATCTGCGATCTGACGATGGTGAATGCGCATTGCGTATATGTACCTCGCCCTGATTTCTGACGAGGCAATCGCGTTTCATTGTTGCTATAGATAGCGTAATATTTGCATTTATGTACATTCGTTCAATCATTCGGGCGTAAACTTCGATTCCATCTTCCACTTCGGTTGGATATATATTTATGGGCTCGATCGGATGAGAGAATGATTGCATCCTATATATACATTTTCATTCGATCATTTGTAAAGATATTTCCTTCTATTTTTCTACATACCTCTTTTAAAATCGATATTTTACGATGGGTGTTGTTTAAAGAAAAAGATATTTTATATTATTGTGCTTCTTTTTTTAGTTTCTTTTTTTCATTTTTGGTAATAATTTTATGATCAACTTGAAAAAACATTTTAAGCTATTGTTATTTTTTAGTTTTTGAAGGTTAAAATAAAAATATTAAAATTAAATTTAAATTAATGTGTCTAACCTTCTTCATATAAGAGTATAAACACTACTAATATTGTTAAGAGTTTCATGGACTTGCCCATATGTAGAATAAAATTAATTTTGACTTGAAACGAAACATCATATTTACTGTTAGTATATATATATTAGTATTATACTATATATAATATATTAATCATAATAATGTATAATTTCCCTGGTAGAAATGAAAACATTTCTTAGCCAATTCTTAGACAGTTCAGATATTTACCATGTTAAAGGCATAGGAGAAATGGATAGTGTAAGAAAAGATTTCTACTAGGGTTCATTAATATTTGAATCATTTCATTAAATCTTATATTATTATTTAAAAATGATATTTTATTGAGAAAAAATTGATGCAAACCACCTAAATAAACATACAATCGATAGTCGAGCGATTGACGAATGCGTTCCAAGCGAGTTTTTCCTCGTCGAAGTAGTACGAAGCGGACTTGCGTCAGACATTGCATATTACGCAGTATAATTCGTCATATATACGCGGCAACGTAATAATGTATTCATAACATTCCTAATTTAAATCCAATTCAACCATACACAAAATCATATAATCATACTGTATTATTATGATGATGTAAATAATGCATTTAATACAATTAAAGTTATTATGTTAGTTTATAAATATGTACTGTCTTTAAATAAATCAATTTACCTGAACTGCGATAAATAGTGAATATAAATTTTTGTTTTTTATACCATTGGTTCTTTATTGCTGATTCAATGACAAAAAAAAATGAAGCTATGAAAATCTGAAATATACATTATGATATATTGATATCTACAACCGTGTATAGAAATCGATTCCAAAATTAAAACTTGAAAGTTGGTTGTAATAGATATTATTTATAGGTTGGAAACTAAAATCAGACTGAAATAATCTATTAAAGAGAGTCTTAGTTAGCTAAATTGAATCCACACCTTTCAATTTACACTTCAGCTATAACAATGACTGAATTACATTGTCATTAACTGAAGTTGATGTTGTATATACTTATGAAGTTTTATCCAAATAGAAGTGAAGTTCGCATTCATTATTGATAACACAAGTAAAATTGACTATATTAACGAAATTTGTTTTTTGCTATAAGGGCCAGAAAATGTTTATAGAAACTAAGAGCTTAAAATACTACATTCAAAATATTTCTAATCTTACACAAACCAAAACTTTTATTAATGAGTGAATTTTACTATACTTCACCTGTTCTAAAACACTAGGCTTTTTCAAGATTAAATATTGTAAAATTTACAATTTTGATACTTTAATTTCTACATGAATAATCATGCAATTAAAAGTATAAGCTAAATTAATTTTCTCATTCTTAATAAATGCTTAAGGTATAGACTCCTAATGAAAACAATAAAAATTTATGTACATGATAATTAATAACAACAAAATTTGACAAAAGTCGGTTACCAAAGAAAATAAAAAAACAGTGTATAAATTAAAAAATAATGAAGAAACTAGGGGCTTCGCCCCTGCGGCCTCCGGCCGCCAACCCATTATTCACGGAAATAATAAACATTATTGACAAAAAATAAGTGAAAAAGTTGAAATAAAAAAGGGCAAAAATATAAAATGATTAAAATTAAAACGACGTTAAACCTAAAATACCAAAAGAAAAAACGTTGTAGGAGTACGAAAAATAAAAAAATAGAGTACTTTCAAATTACCCGATAACGAAAACAATAAAAACTGAAAGGAAATATAAAGTTATATGACAAATGTAAAACTTCTCTTTTTATATGGTGAAGATTTTGTAATAAAAAGAACATTTTTTAAATATCTATTAAATCGTTACAAGAAGCTGCAAGCCAATCATTGTTTTAAACGTTGTTGCGGATAAAAACATCGGCATGCATAAAACGACATTAATGAGAGATCGCGTCCGATCGTGGAAAAATCAGATTGATTCTGATGGGAGCTGTTGATTGCGTTGGGAAGTAGCGCATGTTTAATCAACGCCTGGTATAATTGATTCAATGATTAAGCGTATTCTGCTGAATATAAAATATCGGTAGTTGTTTAACAAGGTTATTTATAGGTAAATAAGTGTTCGACGTTTCTCGTTTATTTACAAAACTTTCTTAAAAGTAACACAGACATCAATATTGCTCTTTCATTATAAGTATTAATTATATTAAGACATATTTAAAATTCAATATTTGTGATGCTGAATAAATTGTTGCGTTGAATAAATTTATTATAATTGATGCTGTTTTACATAAAAGTCAATTCATGTTCCTTTACTTATTCGCGATAAAGCGATAAAAGTTAAGTGGATACTTTACGCTATTTTATAATCTTGCAAATTATTAAGTAACTAAAATTACCTTTCATTAAATTTTGTTTGAATAGTTGCTTTTAACTGCCTGCATTAATTTAATTACGCTATCAAATTGTTACTAATGCCGTATCTGTAAGGACGAAGATACATTATTTCTTCATGTATTAAATTATTTTGTAAAATAATTGGCAAATTTATGATCGCCACCTCTCAATCGTCATGTGAAGTTGAATTTTGTCATATTTTCTATTTTGAAATTTACCGAAAAATGAAATGCATTTCACAATAATAAAAAATTATGACGACTTTTTACTCAATTTTTATAACATCGATGATTTGGTAAAAAAAATCTGGTAACAATTTCAGAAATTTTAGATGTTAAGGCACGAGCCCCCCCCCCCCCCCCCCCCCCCCTCCCCCCCCCCCATCCCCCTCTTCCCCCTTTTTTTGTCGACGCCCCGCACAACTCTTCAAAAAATATATTTCTATTATGTTTTAATCATCTATAGCATTGAATATTTTGTTCATTATTCAGGTCTCCAGTTGTCATCAGAATTAATTCTCAAGGGACCATTGCATAATATTATCCCAAATAACATACATACGTCCATTAATGGTTAAACATAGATTTCTAATTGACTTAAACTGTACGTACATTGGACGTCCGATGTTAATTGGGTAGTTGCTCTGGTAATAATTTACTTACTCATTGCAAATAATGTTTGAAAATTGTTTTATTTGACCCGAAACTATTTTTATGGCGTTTTTGCACAAAAACCTCGAAAGAATTACAAGAAAGAATTATTATGATTCACAACTATTATTTCGTCTCTATTAATTCTTTCTTACCCTAAATTGAAATTTCGATTCGTGATACAATTATTCCGAAACCCAATAAATGACTTCATTAAATGAAGACCAATTATTGCCTGATTACAAATGTTTCACTACAATTCCGACGTATTTAACATGAAAAATGACGACTTGAAAAAATCGACAGGTTTTGATATTAAACAATACATTTTTAAATATCATTACGGATTTGACATTGTACAGGGTGTGCTACAACTCATGGATAATGTTGCAAGTGACACGATTCTTCATAAAGTTTTCAGCAAACAAAAATTCTATAATAAAATTTAATCCGATTGTTGGTTTAATTTCGGCGAAATGTTTGAGGTTACCCCTTGCGGGCTATTCAACAACATTGACACCACGAGCCATCAAGTGATCAATGGCATAGCAAATGTTTCTCAATAACCCCTCATCAAACTTCTAAATTTTCGTAAAAGGCTCACCCAAAATAATACGTCATAATTAAATCCGTTGGTTCAAATTTTGCAAAGAATCACCCCTTGCAATGTTGTTCGTCAGTTGTGGGACCCGATATAAATATGTTTTCACAATACACATACAATTGTTGTTATAACAATTGATATAAGATTACATTATAAAGTGGATGAGGATGAGCTAAATGCACGTGCATTTAGTAAATACTCAACATCAAGATGTCTTTAAGAATTAATCGGTCACGCATTGTCGCATCAAGTCACACAACCGTTTTTCCTTCTCTCTTAGAAAACCTTTAAGTGGCGGGGCGGCGGTGTCGTTAAATCGAGTCGTTCACTTACGTATCCACCATTCCTGAATTACGCACCGCGAACGACTTGAGAACATTCTCATTCCGTTCAGCTACGATTAGCCGGCAATAACAATGCAATAAAATTTAATAGGACGAATGCGGGGCCTGCGACCTCACGGGACGTGACCAGTTGTCCGTCCATCCATAATGCAACGCCCTCGTCTGCCTTAATTTGGTCCCTCCACAGTTTTGCCGATTCCAGCCTACCGGGCCCTCGGGGAAATCTCCCTACAACTTCCACCGAGATCTCCAGCAATGTTAGCGAAACACGTCAAAAGAAAATACCGCGAAATACGATTTGTATTACGAATTTTACTGAAACGCACATCAAAACCAACGTACCCATTACAGGACCGTATATGTCGCTTGATGTTTAATTGAATTTCCAACAAAATTATTTTAGTTCAAATGTATACAAAAGTACGTGGTACTAAATATTATTAGAATTACCAATAATAACAATTATTTTTTACTAATGTTGTAGTGAAGAAAGCGTAGAAAATAATTTCTTTTTTAAATTTAAAAATTTCAACTTTTCTTTCGTGATCATGTGTTGTACCAAATTCTTGTTTATATGTGGTTAGGGATATTTGATTATAAAAATATCCTTCAGTTTGGATATTTAATGTCTGATGAGTATTGATCAATGTTATATAAGATACATCAAAACGTCAAAACTTGGATTAACAAGGATTCAGAGTTGTATTGGGCATTAAGAATTCCTTTTTAATCAATTTGAAACCTTTTCAATCCAAATTACGACCTTTCGATCCTTTTTTGTAATGGGTATCCATCCATTGTTCTCTATCGGGATTTATTTATAAACAATACTTATCCTAATGCTATAATCTCATGCAATCCCTTTCTTTAAGTTATATATATTCTATGCAACTGCGTGGCATAGCGTGCGAAGACGTGTCGCGTGATGCGATGCATCCGCGGATGTGGGCCATGCCTGCACGCTTTTCTCGCGTTGTCCGAAGGGGCAACTGACCGTGACGATTGCTCGTGACGATTACCGTGTCCGAGCGTGTCCTGCCCGGTCTGGCCTCCTCTGCTGTTGCTGCTGCTGCTGCTATTTGCGATTTCAAAAATCCACGGACAGCCCATATGTTAGAATCAGCCGTATACACGGAGTCGCGCGCGCGCGACCTCGCGCGAGTTCAGACTATTTTTCGTAATCCTCTTATGGCGTGTAAAGCGAATAGCAATGATAGGCGCGACGGCGTTTGTCATAATTATTGGCGGAAAGTCATCCAGTGTCGTCGCTGCTGTCCCAGATGATTAATGGCACCCGTACCGAACAGAGTTTGTGCCCGCAGTAAACTCTTACTCGAACGCTCCAAACGCTTTGGAAATTGTTCGTCGGTCGCAAGGTCAACGCTGATACCAGAAAGGCTGTGAAAATCGATGCTGATTCTCTGACTAATTGTTCGTATTCGTACAAGGAAAAAAAGCATGGTTCAAACAACCATACTATACAGTTGTATGAACCACAAAAACGATTGTGCTAGCCAGGAAAATTTTTTGTCAACTGTGATATGATTGATCCGGCAATACTTTTTTCGGTGTTTCCATTGGATGCGCTTTCACTGAGATTACTGTAGGCATTGTTATAAACTCAGTGCAACAAAATGTTTATTAATTATTGGAATTATATAATGGAAGTAATTATATTGCAATTATGATGATACTAAGAATTAAAATTATGGAGCTGAAGTGTTATTGAATCATATGTTATTTTGTTAACGTTAATATAAATGGGTTTTATAATGCAGAAAAACTGGACGTGCATTGACCGCCCATTATTCGTACATATCTGGACATCCAATATACCTTAAATTTTCGTCTATCAATCAATCTTAGTTAGGTTAGGTTAGGTTAGGTTAGGTTAGGTTAGGTTAGGTTAGGTTAGGTTAGGTTAGGTTAGGTTAGGTTAGGTTAAATTTAAGCGATATGATTTGATTTAAAATTGTCGACTTTAGATCCTCGTTGTTAAATGCTTTTAAGACAATATATTTTGAAAAATTATTAAAAGATTACCTGATAATTTGAAATAATGGAAATAATAAAGTTCAAAGTAAACAGTACCATTATTTGAAACCTTATTAAATGCTATTCATTTTATTTATTCGTTTAGGTCCCGTAAACGAAAAGGGGTTCAGGAAGAATGAAAAACGTGAATTCTTTTAATTCTTATGAATCCAATTCCTTAAATTTTTAGCTAGTTGAATAACCATGAAAAGGAGTTGAAAAAGACTAGGGAAAACGACGTAGAATGCTTTATACACATGTATTGGGATTGGCCTAGATATGCATGTATGCCAATTTATTGTAAAGTATTCACATAAATCACGATCTTTCACCTTCGAAAGAATTCAATAATGTTCAAAAGGCAGAGCTCTACAACTCACCAACGATTCGAAACAATTAGAAATAGAAAAAGATTAATATCAAAAAACTGGATTCCGGAAACAAAATTGAATTATTATGAAATAATTTGATTCCTTTTTTTTTGCTAGGTGCTCTCTGTCAATGCGATGTCGATTAATAAATTAAGCAGTAAAACTTTTGTTTTTGCAATTAAATTTATACAAGTGACAAAAATGTGACGTTAATCTGTTTTTTTTTTTTTTTTTATGAAATCACCTTGTTTATTTTTTATGTAAGTCCTACAAGACGAGTCGATATTCACATAGTAAAAATCATGATTACCCTTTCTCTCAATCTTGCACCCATCTTACCATTAGGGTGTGCTCACTGTAATGTGCATGCTCTGTGGGGACAGAAACACCCTACCAACACATGCATTCGCCCCCGTACTAGTGAATACAACTTTATGCATTATCCTCTCGATCAAACGTAATGGCCGTTCCCCTATATCGGCCACCTATAGGGGACGCCCCGCGTCGCTTGTACAGCACTACTTCTTATGACATTTACTATATCCAAGTCACCATTTTTGTTCTGAAGACATCGTAAATCGTAGATTTTATAAAATATATCATTCATTTCATAATTATTAACCGGTCTAATTCTGTATTTCTGTTGTTTCAGGTAAGTCCAGATCAGCAATAATTAGACAGATACATAAGTTTCTAGGTAAATAATTATACTAATTATATTTAACACTTATATAATAATGAAGATTAAAATTATTAAGAAGAATTGTGGTCTAACATATTTAAGAATTGTATTCCAACATAGTTTAAAAACTCTATTTTTAAACAGGACATCACACAAATAAATTATATGTATAAAACTGTAAACATATGTAAACAAAAATACAGTTAAAAAAAGTTGCAAAAATATTTTTGCAAACTTCATGTAAATACAGCAATTTAGTAAACTTGACGAGTCTAACTATCTTCCGAAACTTTATATATTTTTCTTTTACTTTCTTCAATTTCTGCTTATTTTTCATTAATTTTCTGCGCTAGATAAAACAGGTAATACAATTTTTGAATTTATTGTTAGTTGTCGTATATAAATCAAATTGAATAAAAAATATTATATATTAATAGCACTGTTTTTAAATCATTTAAACAATTAATTTATTATTTTCAACTTGGATGAAAAAAAATGTCATTATCGATAATAAACTTTCATCGATGATTGGTCATCAGAGTATGACAGTAATCATAGGTGACGTCCCCGTTAATTGTATATATAGCTATATCTATATAAGAATAGTTTATACTGTACAGGTATAATTTTTTTAAATAAACATAAAATTGTGATGAAAATGAAGGCTACTCAGTTATCCTTCATTATTCCTGACATCGCATAAATATACACGACTTATTCAAACTGGAACAATTACCTTACTATTCCATGGAAATGTCTAAATTCTTTTTTCAACCGTCCAAGCGGACGAACCCATGAAACGATCGTTGCAACATTCCGAAGAAACGTTTACTGTTATCCAACTGGTGCACCGAGAGCCCTTCTTCCGTTAATTATTACCGTGCTGAAACAACGAGCGCTTTAACAAGCGCGCACGTACGCGTATACCTGACAATTGATAACGCTGAAGCCGTTAAACGCGCTTCAAAAAAAAATGTGTATTTTGTTATAATTAATGCGCCTGTCAAGACCGAGTATAATTACGAAAGATAAATAAGAGTAATTCCAATCCTTCTGTCAGTCATGGTTGTGCTGATGGCGCGACCACGAAGCAAGATCGTAGATCTGCGATACAACGACGCTGGAGGCCTCAAAAGCAGTCAGGCCGATGAAACGTATATACACGGGGAAAAGGAAATATGTATTCTTGAATTGGGTATTACGGTGCGTCAAACAGCAACAACTGTCGCCGATGAATGTACGACAGAAAAATACACAGTGTATAATAAACTCTGCTTCATAATTGCCCGCGATATTTATCCGTTAAATAATAAATAATTTTCTTGATATGTTGACCACTACTGTTGTCGGGTATAGCATTGTGATTTACGGACTCCGAAATATTTCATTTCGACGTTTCTGGTTGTAAAAACCAACTTTTCCTTTTTTTTTTTTTTAATTTGTACCTCAATTATTTCGTCATTTTTTGAAATTTATTGGTATATTAATATTCACCTATGTATTAAGTGCTCTTTTTTAGTTCAGAAAAGATGAGGTAAAAAAGGGAGACTCGATGAAAACTTTTCCTACATTGTGAATGTAAAATCATGACTGGGCATCATGCTTCTGAAACGAAAAGCATTTCGCATTTATGAGAATAGAAAGTTCAATCATTATAAATGGGTGGCTGAATTTTCATACTAAAAGCTATACAGAAATAATAAGTATAGTCGAATAAGCTTGTGTAACATTTATATCTTAATAATCTCGTAGAACAATTATAAAGTAACAGGAAACTGAATTTTCGAGAAACATTCAAGAGTAATTTATCATTACATTATATGAAATTACAACATATCGTAAAATATCATTCGTCACTATAAAATTTATGAAAGTAGTTTTTTTTTGTAATGAAAAATGTTAAGTGTGATTTCTATCCATTTAGTTCAGAAATAAAATGAAAAATATAAGAACCGTATAAATTTGAGAAGTACAAACTTTTTCTCATGTCAGATTTGACACAATTCAGCCCAGTTAATAAATGAAATGAAAAATTTGGAAGATTGTAATAGTCAATAATATGTGATAATGGAGATGTGTAAGATGGTGGACGACGACAAAAGTAAAGTATGAAGTAAAACGATTATTGAACGTTTCTTCTTTTAATCGAGGAGTTGCTGGATGATCTATAGAAAATAAGCTTTACAACTCCTTAAATTTCGGTGAGTGAAATGTCACTCTTAAATAATGAAAATTAAGTTAGTCTTCAAAAGAGTAAAATTTTACTTCAAGAAATTTAGTGAGAAATTATATAAAAATTAGGATATAAAAAACGTATGGTCGCTTCAACATATTACTTTATACTAGTTGAATACAAATTGACCACTGTAACGGTTTTCTTGGATGATTATAGAATGATTTCAACGTATTACCTTTAATTCCGTCGATTATTTCAACTTGTTATTAAAAAAGAAAATTAAATTAATTAACTCAATTAATGGCTAAAATCACATTTTGTGCTCTAGTTTTAAAATCGATTTAGGGATGTTCTAGTATATCCGATCGATAAGATTTTTTGAAGTTAAAAACCTTTTCAATATTGATTTTGCCAAATGGCTTCAGATTATTCCTACTGTATTGAACGAAACAAAAATTGTTTATATAATCAAGGCCATGACGTTTGATGATCAGTCTAATGCATGCGTTCTCTAGGAAACGATTCAGAACACTATTTAAAGGAAAACTTTATCGAGGTTAATTTTGCCATCTTTTGGGATAATCGACGTTTTTGTCGAAACTTGCTTTTCTTTAAAGGTGTTTAATTTTTTTTGCGCTCTATTAAAATGTTTGACATTTGATAAAGTTTTACGGTGAAGAAACGAGTTCTTGATGGTGGTGCTTCGCCAAAGCGTCCGGACCACCGGGCCCGACTGCGCTAAAGAACTTGGTAGAATATAGTGAAATAATTATTAACGATGCTGACGATAAGCTTTGCACCGCTCTCGAAACGACCGGGTGATTAAGGTTATTACGATGAAATAAGTGCGCTATATATGCATCCACGCTATTTTACGTTCGGGTATCACTACATTACACGAAGAGTAGATAGTTTTTAATCTTCTTCCCGGATTCTACGAAAAAACTCATGCTTGCTGAAAAACGTGCCTTTTAATTACCCCTGAAATGCGATATTCATTAATTTAAAATTGCACAATTATGCTCTGTACATGTAGCAATTGCGTGAAAGTGTCAGCCAAAGCGTTGAGTATATTTGTGGTTACGCACCATACCTGTTATAGCTTTTATAACAATAAGACTAACAATTATAAGAAAAAAAAACATCCGCTAATCAATTTTTTTGCGAATAATTTACTATACCGAAACGTTATTATGTTAGCAGATACACGGAATATAGAAATCAGTTTATCAGCAACATTCGACACTGTTATCGTGGTAAAAAGTCTACTTTCATGCATAAGTCGTTATAGTTCGTCATATTTCACAACGATTTTTTTGTCGGTCATAAACGATTTGTGTTAGTCGTACATTCGCAAACATTCATATACGTTACGGAAAACTACGTAATCAATCTGAAAACTTGCAATTCAACTCCATATATTATCAGGATTTCTGCTCGGCAATATATAGGGTATTAACGTACGGCGTTCGACATTTTCCCGCGAAAAGAACAGCGGATAATTTGCAAAATACAGCATATTGTGATCGCGCAGTGAATACCTCGATCTATCATAAATGTCCCACCATAAATTCGTCTTATTAGTTATCAATTCATCAGCGTCGATTGTCGCTTAGCAATTTATCGACTAGGATAATAATGCTGAAGGAGAGCCGCGGCAAAAGTATTAAACCATTATATCGACAATTTCGTACTGATTTATTTATAAACATATACAAGTGTGTGTGTGTGTGTGTGACAGAGAGATAGTGTGTACACTTATACACGAATGTATATCGGCACGTATATATACGCGACGGTAGAGCGAGAAATTAAAGTAAGCAATCTAACGTTAATGTTTGGTTAGTCCGTACAATTACCGCGTTCGTAGGGATAATTTGCGCCGGTTTTTTCGTGAATTTAGATAAATTGCTAGATACCCGAGTGACGTTTAAACGAAGGCGAACGAAGAAATCACGGGGAACGAACGAACGCACGGTGCATTCGATCCGGGCGATTTTCCCCCGCACGATCGTGACACCGTAAGCACCGGCTAACCGAGAATTTATGAACGGCCAATGCCAGGAATCAATCTCGTCCTCGTATAGTTTAGCGAGATTACACGTTTGCGAGTTCCATTCCGGGTATACATACACACACACACACATATATATATATATATATATATATTAAATATATGCACATATATATGTGTACATGTATATATAGTGTGCGATGCACGCGGAATTGCACCGGGTCGTCTTCCACCTCTTGGACGCCATCTTGCCGGGCGGGTTCTGCTGCATTATTGGGCGCGCGCGCACCCTAGGGGCGCGTTTTCATCATCGATGAACTGTCATGAAAGTAAAATGCGCGCGCGAGAAACGTGCACGCTTTCTCCGCCACCACCGCAATAACACAAGACAAATTTCTCGGCCACCAAGGACGTTTTTCTCCGGCGTTCGACTCGGCAAAGAACGTCGACGAGACGACGAGTCTCGAGCGCCAATATCGATCTTAGGATCGCCAGTGTATGATCATTAGCGAGTGAGGCCGACAGTTGCTTTATGCGCGATCGCAATGCTGAAATATGCGACGTACTGATATTATTTTTCATCCGAGTAAACTGCACGTTTGTTCACTTTATATCTAGATATAGTGCCAGAATCGACATTTGCATTGTAATATTTTATGCATTATATAATAATAATATGACGCAACTCGAAGGTAAGAACATATATATCTTGCCGCATTTCGTTACGAATACTCTCCACAGGAATGTTTTTCAATATGGCATCGAAAAGACTGTAGAGGAAATTAACCGTGAGAAGAAGGGCAAATAAGAACAGATCTATAATCTAATATGGGGCTAACTGCGATTAATTTTTCTTTCAATTATTGATCAATTTTGAAACTCAAGTGGGATCTTTAACTTCGATAAATCATCCGTTGAATAGTTTAAATTTTTTTTAGAACTGTCGCCAGAAACCTCCAAATAATAAGTTTCAACAAAAATTTGGTCTATATTTAAAACGGTCATCCGCCAATCTTGGATCTGCTAAAATCTTAATCGAACAGATGATTTCCCGGAGACGAATCACATGGATTAAAAAAAAATAGTGCATTACGCAAGTAGTGAGACAAAATGATCTAGGACAAGTCGGGTTCCGAAGTAGATTATTGATCAGTTTATTCAGATTTATAGAATTCGACACTTCATGATGGCAATACGCCCAATTGGCACTGGAAGACCATTGGATGTATATTGTATATTATTATGTCCAGATATGGGATGGGCGACCAGGCACACATGTACATAGCCTATACCGCAATGTACGTCCAGTTTTTATCGCGTTTGAATAACTCCACATATCCCTTGTACCGAAAATCCAGTCTGGACCTACAATGGGCATGGAATGTACTTGTGCTATTTGGTACTTGCAATACAGTAAGTCGTCAAATCTATACCGGTTTCAGGTCATTTTAATAAGTAATATCAATGATGTCAAGGCCATAATTCGCAACCCAATAATTAACAAATAAAAGCGAACAACACAGATATGTAGCTACAGATCGAGGCTCAGAAAGAGAACTACTCTTGGGTCTTAATTACCTGAGCATATCGTAAAACTTATAAGAGCTTATTCAGTGACAAAGTCATGATCAAACGTCTTCCAGATAATCTTCCAATCAATTTACATACTATTTAATAGCTACAGTTTAAAATTCGTGAAACTTTGGTATGTGGCGGATATTTTTCACCTAACAATAAGTTGGCAAACGTAACACTTAATTACTATAATAATAATAGACAGACATGATCAAAATTTTGGCCAGTTTTACGCCAGATCCCTGACGTTGCTCGAAGAAAATTTGTAGAACAGGAATTTCTGATAAGGGCAAGCAGAGATGACGGTTAAAGATGACATTACAATTCTTCATGTGTTGTCTGTCTAACTATTTGCTCACTCCACGATGTCAGATATTGCTTATCGGAGGGTTATTTCAAACAATAAACCGAAGTGAACACAGACAGGTTGAACATCCATAAATTCTGTGCCCTGCATAATGATTATTAGCAATCACTAATCATTATCTTTTTTCTTCGCTGGTAATGGAAGATATATATAATATCAAAACGCGTGACGTAAATTGTATATTATAAAGACATTGTTTGCCGCAAAGTATAGTAAAATTATGGTAAAATATTGGCAATCATTTTTAGCCCTTAAATCGTATACCGAATGTCAGGTACTGAATCAGCAAGATTAGGGCTAACTCGACGGAAAATACCGGATTAAAATGTGACGAAATCCCGTACGTGTACGCACAATCGTAAAAGGGGCAAAAGTTGGCACGTCACATATGACACTAAAAGCCGAAAAAACGTGTCGAGCAGCTGCTGCCGACGTGGAGTCGCGTATCACCTAATTAGAGGGAATCCGAGCCGAGGAACAGAGATGGCGGAGGAGACGGGAGGAGCGGCGGGTCTCTCACGCCAAGAGATTCGTATGCGGGTCGCGTGTCCGGTGTCCCGGCAATTCTGCCGCTACCTTCAGACTGATTCACAATGCCAGGAATCCGGATCGCGCGGCTTATTCACGTGCGCAGATACGTCTCTCCGATATCGTCGTACGCGACTCTCTAAGTAGCCCGGCTGAGTTTGTCTCTCGTTAAAGAGATATGGCTGCCGGTGCCCTCGCGGATCCACCGAGTGAAGAATGCTCCAGAGTACGGAAAGAAGAACAAGTCGAGGCCCATTTAAATGCCAAATGGCGACGAGAAAAAGGAACGGAATCGCGAGAAAAGCGCGCGATCGATGCGAAAATATTATTTCATTTCGAATAATTGGTCATTTATTGACGGCGCGTTGTTAACGGCCTTTTTGGCTTTGAATTATTCAGCAGAGCTGATCTCAATCGAGGTACCTATATATACATATACACGCGTGTACGTGTACGTATGTGCCTTTTTCCCGTGTTCGAACTGCGGGTGACCGTTGCGTCACGTGAAATCGCTCGCGCGCTGCGTACTAAGAGGCACTTACTTTTACATACGAAACATCTCGACAAGGCGATTTCAGCTACTTTGCTCAAACTTTCGGTGACTTCGTAGTATCGCGATCATTTATAACTTCGAGTTGACGTTAATGAGGGCTGTACACTCATATGCTGACACTGTCTCTTTAATTTGGGAGTATTTTTGTACAATTCTGGAGCATCAATTATTCGCTGTCACTTTTTTTTTTTATTTGGAGTGCCTAAAGTCTTGGAGCGGCTGCTTAAACTAGATGAATTATGGCACAAGTTAAATTCTACTTTATCATTGTTTGGCTTCAAGGGCTCACTAATGTCCAGACGTTCAAAATTTCTTACTCATTTTCGAGTTCGCGCATTCGACATCAAATGTTAATTGTGCAATACGATAAATCAGAATCTCAAACCAACCATGAACTACAATTGTACGACTGAACCAGTACCTGCAGTGATTGTGTTATGAAACCGAATTGGCTGGAAACCGGAAGCCCAGCAAGGGCATGGAGTGACAGAACTCCACACTGAACGTGGGATGAGTTAAAAGTTGGGTAGGACTAGCTAGTTTCACCAATCAAAAGTGACAGTTGGTGTGCGCAGAATCCCACTGCACCCTTTAAATTTCTAGCGCATCCTCCTACGTCCCGGACTATATCTTGCGTACCCCCACTACCCTTCTTAGATTCCCTGTTTCTAGTATTCTTATATTAAACCAAGAACGCTTCTCCGTGAGTGCGAATAATTCTTAATCCAATATATAGAAACATTTTGTTTTCCATGGAATTGTAGGGCAGACCTTGAATTGCTATGGTTGCTATAACCATTCTTATGATCCAAGATTGATCCATAAGATATTTACTATAGGACAATTACCCCAATTAGCACTGGACGTACATTGGATGTCCAGATATATATACTGGTAACATACGTACATTGGACGATTAATGTACTTCCATTATCAGTACGCCCTATGTAAATACAATGTAAATCTAGTGATACTGGATTAACATTGTCTCAGTAGTGAAACTGAACGTACATTGAACGTGCATGTGGTGTTTGGGACTGAAGAAAAATTTCGTATAAGTTATAAAAAGATCAAGTCATATGTTATTTGTGTAAAAGTTATTTGTAAAAGATTTTCATCACGTGTGGAAACATCTGATACAAATTTTCTATTCAAAATGCCACGTGAGCAATTAAAATAAGACTTCGAAGTAGTTTTGAATATACGTGTGCAGAAACAGTAATAACCTAAAAGTGAAACATCCATAGACCGTTTCGCTAATAATTGCAGGCAGAATAGAAATACTAAAAATGAATTCGTAAAAACTACAAAAAGATGTTTTCAATGTTTAATCAAAGACATCAACATTAGAATAATACACGGACTAATCAACACCAGCACATGACATACAAATTATGTACATCATGAAACATCAATAAAAGAACTCATTTTTATCAGTTGCAATCGTACCACAAAGACAGAAACATTTAAACAAAACACGCGATTCCAATGTGGAATCAACATCATCTATCTTAAACAATACAAACATTTTAGATTACTCTGAGCACATTGTCTTTCATGTGAATTTCACAATCTTTGCAGTATATATTTCTAAAATAATTATATGAAATTATCAAACTATATAAACAATAGTCTAATAACAGTCTAATCGCTAAATAAGATTTTTAATGGATGGGTAAATTTTGTATCGTTAAAATTCCATAGAGTGTACTATAGTAGAAGCCATTTATCGTAGAAGATTTTAACAACATAATACGATTGTAATAAAAAATAATAATAGATCGATGACTATTGGATGTATGATCGTCTAATACTCGGGTCAGTTCCAAGGTCGACCAGATGGAGAAGGAGGAGGAGGTTATCGCAAGGGTCGATCGGTTAATATCGCGCGCCGCCGCGCGGTAGTACACGCGTGTTACCAGCCGCCGATGTCCCTTATTCCTTAAGGAGACGATCGATAGCGATCGATCAATCCATCGCATCGGTCTCTTAAAAGGCGGGATTGGATTCGCCGAATCGGATCGTACGAGAAGAAGAAAAAGCCTCCGCATTCCCAGCAGCCGAGAGAAGGAAGAGGTTCCGGAGAAAGGTTTATGCATTCGTGCGGTTTCTTCCATCAACGGTTTCCGCTTTTTGTATCGCAATCAGCCCTCCCGTCGGACGCATCGGTTCGATTCCACATTTGCATAAGGTACGAATCTGTTTTTCCCGAGCTCATTTCGCGTCATTCTTTCAAATAAATATAAATTTGTCACCATAATTGATCGTATGCGCATGGGATCTGTGGGTTTTTTCAGAACAATTGACATAACTAATGCCACCGGCAGATGGTTAATTGGAATTTTTTAATTAATTAAAAGTCGCTGTGTTTGAATAAGACTGTTGAGACGTACGAGGGTGGACAGAAAATTATTTTGATATACGACACCGCTAACCTAAAATCTATAAGAAATCATAAATTATTTTGAAACCATCGGAGCAAAAGTATTTGCATATCAGATAAGTTCAGTGGACTTACCTGAATTTGACATTGACCATTTCTATAATTTAGTCTACAATATGAGTTTAGTCAACCGCAACCATTCTATATAACCATTTTATACAAAGTATATACTATATACATAATAACTTTAAATTTAATGTTTCTAGATTTCGTGTTATTTGTAATCTTCTGAAAACGGCCATTTCCACGACTTCGCCCTCCGCTCACTGGCAAAGTATTTAATTTGTGCGCACAATTTTGTAATTCTTTAGTAGGGGTTACAAAATCACCTAATTTT
>JAPYZR010002848.1:0-35421 GCA_030522945.1 Trichopria nigra
ACTATTTTTACACTAATTCTACATACTTAAGGTACCCGAAAATGATGTTTTTGGAAAATCGAAAATTTCGAAAAAATAGACCCAGAAAGAGGCCTTAATTACATAAATATCGCAACAGAAGCAGCCATATTTTTTGTAAAGAATATTTTTATGAACAATAAAAATATATATGAATCGAATTTGATGAAATTTTTACCAGCTGGTTCCTCAAGTCGTGGGGTTTTTTTGAGGACTTTTTTGAGATTTTGCTGAAAACTGAAAAAGTGATAAAAAATGCTCTATTTAAAATGTTAACTTTTTTTCAGTCATTTTAAATAATTCTTTCTGTTATGTTCTGTAAGTTTCATGTATTTTTGGATGTCTCCTAGTCAGGCCTCAATTTCAAACGTGATTTTGAGAACTTTTAAGCTTAACACCACCGCGCCAAGGTGGACTCATCGCGATGAATTGTTTTCTTGTTTACTCTTTTGTTTTAATTTTTAATTTCTTTTTTTTTTCAAAAAAATTCCATGATGAAAATTTCATCTAGATCGTAAGAAAATGATGAAAGTTAATTTTCATTCAAATAAATAGATCACAATAAAATTGAAGAAGGAAATCCACCGTATAACAATGGTTAAGTTTCCACAGTAGAATCGGATCGATTTTACCTGGTGTTATATTTATTTATTTTTATTAATTGCCTTTACATTTCGAAGAGCGAAAAGTCGATGAAGAGATTCCCTGTCTTCGGCAGCTCCTTCATTGGAATTCCGCATTATCCGAGGGCAAGGGAAGTACTCACGACTTCATAGAGCGACGGCTCCGTCAGCTGAATAGGAACGACCTGGCGGACTGGTTGGGCAAGACAGCTTTTAAAGAACTTGGCAAAGATTTGGACAGAGCCTTGACTTCACCGTTTGGAGAACTTGGGCAAAACGACAGAGCCGTCTCGTAAGGCCAATTATATTTTGTACCCTTCAACTAATTACGAATGTCTATAAACTGTTGTTTTTACAAAAATGTCAAAGAGGAAATTACAAAAAGGACATTTTTTTTTTAAATAAGAATACTATTATGTGGAAGCAATAAGAAATAATTACTGTTGAAAATTGAAACAAAAAAAAGTGTTTTTTTTTCTGTACGAATAAATAAAATTTTTATTTGTATTCGAAAAAAGAAAATTATTATCTATGTATATCGGGTGGTCTTCAAACATTCTGCTTAAAGTTTTATCAAAAACATTAATTATTACGATTTATCGGGTGACGATTCAAATTTTATCAACTTTTGTCACATTGTTTTTGTCTGCGAACTTTTTCAATTTTTACAATTATTTTTTTGCAATTATTTTTTTACAATTATTGTCAATTGTTTTGTAAATTGATCTGCTATTCTTTGCAGTTTTATTTTTTATTTACGTTTTGACATCTTTTATATGAAGTTTCAATGAGTTTTATGGTAATATTCATTTTCGATAATAGTAATTACATTTTTATTTTTCTCATGATTTTTTTATTATTGATTTTTTCGATACTTTTATTGCTGATGTTCAAATTTGCTGAATTATTTGATTTCATTATTTTTGCACGTTGATTTTATCGACTCAAGCTATACTCAATTTTTATGGAGTAAAAATTGAGTCGATCTTTTAAAAAAGTGAATTTTCCATTCTTTTCTATGGTGGAATGAATCGAAGAATTGTCATTCCACAAAAAGCGAAACGTCGCTCTTAAAAAAATGAAAACATCACTTTTTTGAAAGAGCATAATTTTCACTCCAAGAGTGAAATTGTGATTACATTAACTGACTTTGTTTTTTAAATCCGTTTTGTTATGTTTTGTTCTATTCGTTCATAAGTTTCTTTTTACGTATTGTTAATATTTTACGTCATTATTAATGTTATTATTTTTTTGTTAATTTAGTATCTTTTCAAATTTTATAGTTTTTTATTATTACATATACTATCACCAATGTTGTCAAATACGACTAATTGTGTTTTGTCTTTTTTGTTTCTCTCTTTGTTTTCTTTTTTTAATTTTACAATTTATAAGACTTTTGTCAACATCTTACGCATACTTCCCAGAGTAAACGAAGAAGTATTGAGACTTCAAAAATAGAATTGACAACAATGGAGAAGTATTGAAAAGTATTCAAGTTTCATTACAAATTATCCATTTCATTGTTTTCATTTCTTATTTTTGTTTACGTTGGTCAAATCGCCTGTGATTGTAATAGTTTTTCAATGTTTTCCGTTTTTATTGATTAGTAACTTTTTATTCTTTCCAGTATTTTGACGGATATTTTTTAATATTGTTATCTTACCTTATATATATTTTCATTTATTTTGCATCACTTTGAAGATATTCCGATTATTGAGTTGCATTATTTTTATACAGAGCTTGATTTTTGTAGACAAACAACAAATATACTTTCAGGATTATAAAATCAGTTTTCTACAAAAAGACAAATTGTTCTGGATTTTTTTCATATCTCTGGCCACTTTTCGTGTTTTGAGCTTTTTGTTTTTAAAATGTTACTGCGGGCTGTTAATTACATTAAATGACACGATTTTAGGCTGACGTTGTAAGAGGAACAGGCACATAAAATGATTCTTTTTTAATGTTACGACTCTTGTATAATAAATCGATTAACAGAATTATTATCCGCAGTGTACCAATTACATTGGAGCCGCTGGAACGTCCGGAGGAAGAAGACGCGTGGCTGCCAATCGATACATTTTTGTTGGTGATATTAGCAGGATTAGTAGGCATTATGTTGATACTTATATGCGCGATATTTTGTCATCGCATCCGCATAAGGCGTAAAGAAAAAAAGTACAGATTATTAAAGGAAGAAGAAGACAATGTATAGTGCCATTAAGGCATTTTCGTCATATGCGAAAAAAGAAAACTTTGACAATCACGTCGTCATTCGGGCAGCAGATAATTATATGTATCGTCGTAATTATTTAGTCCATAAAAGATTAGTTTCATACCTTTAATTGTGATTGTTTTCGCTTGAAACTTATAATAAACACGAGCGAGCAAATTATTTGCATAGAAAATTTATTTGACAAGAATTATACATCGATTCTCTTCTTGTTTCATGGAGTTGATTCTTCTCGTGACAAGCCTTCGCAAATTTTCAGAACTGCAACGTCTAAAACTTGGCTGAATGCCTCTTGTCCTTCCGCCGTGAATTTATTACCCAATTCTTCCTTGAAAGTATTTAGAATTACGGGTTTCAAGTCCTGAAAGAATACAAAACTTTGATTAAATATTCATTCTGTATAGCGATGGTTTAATCTGAATTCATCTCTTGTCCTCCAAATTTCTTAGAGTGAAATTTCACTCCATGAAGAGTGATAATTGAGCTACTCTTGTAAAGGAGTGAATTTTCAATCTTTAACAGTGACACATTTCACTCTGTTAGGATTGAACATTCTTCGACTCACTTCAATGTACAGTGAAATATCACTCTTAAAGAGTAGCTCAATTGTCACTCTTCATGGAGTGAAATTTCACTCCAAGATATTTAGAGAGTATATAATATATGTATATATGTATTGCAAAACTTTATTTATAGTTTTAGTTGCAGTGTACTTATTATAGCGCATGTATTTGTAATACTTATCCAGAATATTACAAAAATGTCATTCAAAATATCCCTATATGGATATATTTAATGTACGAATGAATGTAAATATATAACCATAGGGATATTTTGAACGACATTTTTGTAATATTCTGATGGACAAGTTTTACAAGTACGTGCGCTATAAGTACACTGCAATGTTTATATATAATAAAAATTATATATAAGGATATAAAATCGTTGTTATATATATATATGATTATTATATCTCAGACATATTTCTAAAAGAATAAAATTTGGAATATAGAAAACTCTCTATAGAGGAATATTTCATCTGTGGCGTTGGACTTGACAGAGATTCTGGCGTGATAATTTTATTGAAGATTTTCAAAAAAATTATATTAAATTCTGAAACATTTTCAACGTCATGTGCACTTAATTTGATGGAATACTTATTTTGCGATATTACGAGAATATTTAAAAATAATTTCTTTTGAAACATTGTATTTTTTATTAATTTTAAAAATATTTGTTTTTTTTTCATATGTTTTTGTAGAATATTGTAAAATAGCAAAAATGTTCTGAAAAAATGTTCATACTATTTTGCAGAATGTCCGGTTTAAAGCAATTCTCCTCTATTCTAGAATGAGTCGAGAAGAAATGAAACTCCGAGGAAGGAGCGAAATGTCACTCTTTTAAAAGAATGACTCAATCGTCGCTCTTTGTACAGTGCAATTTAATTGTTCATATATATCATCGTTAATATAAATTTATTTATGGACGAGTATTTTGCTTCATTAATTGTTTTATTTCATGTATTTTACCTAATTATCATTTTTTTATTATTAAGTGTTCAATTGTACCCCATTTTAATCAATTTTTCGATTGTATTATTTATTTTACTTTATTTACAAAATAGGATGACATCCGGCACAAAATAGTCGAGTCTTATAAGAAAGAATCGTGATGTTCACCCTAATAATAATGGCTTCAACATGTTTTGAGAAGCGTTTTTCATTATAAAGTTCAATTTTAATTAAAATAATAGATATATGATAAAAGATAAACAGTTCCGTAGAAGAAAAAAAAAAGTACCCACAATGAACTCTTGCCGGCCTTGTCCTCGTCTCCCATGCCTTATCCCAGTAGTAATCAAGGTCGCGTCCATCAAATCAACGTCGTTCGAAGTTAAAGCGTCAAGTGCGTTACCGAGAGTAGTGAAAATTGCGAGACAATGGGCTTGAAATGTTTTGAGCTCGGGTAACGCATCCAAAGGAATGTTTTTAAAAGATGGAAAGGCTTCCTGGTACTTCGGATAAGTCTTAAAGTAACTGGAACATTCGAAATTCGACATGACTGCGATCAACTGAATTTATACGAAATTCTTCACATTTTATCCAAATTTACATGATGCATAATATTGTTTGAAATATATCATGTCAAAATTGATAAAACTTTTTATTATTTTATTATATATATGTTTGCATTATTGTGATTGATGATGTGATATATATATATATATATATATATATATATGTCTATATGCATATATAGGAGGACATAATGAGTGCATTTTGTACTCATTCTTTCAAACGTTCTATTTCTGATAATTGAATGCTTCTCTGATGCACAATCGATACGTACATTGATGATGTCTTATTATTTTTGACAAAATTGAAAAAAGGCTCTTCGAAAAAATACTTTACTCCAAAACCTTAACTCCAAATTCTACCATTTTCATTTTCGATTTTTTATTAAATCGAAATTAAAATGTTTGTAATTTTCTTTTAAATTAGTGTATGTGATATTGAATAATTATTCAAGTTTATTAATTTTTAATTAAAAGTCTAGTATAAAATAATTTCATCTTACTATTTAATTTTTGAGAAAGACGATGATGTAGAATTCCTACTTCATACTCTAACAAGTCAAGAAAAAGAGTAGGAACTCCAAAAATGTATCTTTTTTAATAGTTCCAGGATAAAATTCTTGTCAATTTTGACATTTTATCATGATACAACGCCGGAAACCACTCGTTTCTACAACGAAAAGTGAAAACGAAATGTCGTAGCTTCGAAAAACGATAACAAAGTGATTTATTTAAATCTTGATATAAATAAAAAACACATTTCAACATTCCCATATACGGGATTTCTATTACAATAAAAAATGTTTCTTGTCTAAAATGTTCTAAAAAATATATCAGAATTTTGTTCATTCCAAAAAAAAAAAAAACATTTTCGTACACGTCAAATTCTCACATGGGCTCCCATATGGGA
Source organism: Trichopria nigra (assembly GCA_030522945.1). Lineage (NCBI taxonomy): Eukaryota > Metazoa > Arthropoda > Insecta > Hymenoptera > Diapriidae > Trichopria > Trichopria nigra. The sequence goes on from JAPYZR010002848.1 coordinate 5,856, forward strand.
ATTTTCAATATAGGGAAGATATTCTAGAAGGGACTGTTAAAGTCTGAATTACAGAGTACATTACGATAAATCACACGTAAAAAAAAAAAAAATAGTATACGGTTCTGATTTCTTACCACATCATTACAGCAACTGCAATTTGAACGGAATTCTTCCTGGCAAGACTCCAAACTTCAATTACGAGTCTTTTCTGCCGTTGAGTTAAACCCGTTTCCAATTCCACAAAATTTATGCCACTCTTATTAAAAAGGTTACTCAACAAGTTTTCCATGATCTAATATTTAACAATAGAAATAAAAAAATATATATATTCAATATTGCAAATAGGTTTTGGAAAAAGTCGTACTCACGTCTGGATTTTTAAAGAAAATTCGAAACTTTACACGACGAAATCTAATTTGCTTCTACTGAAAATAAGATACGAATAATTATTATTTCTGCACGTACGTGTCTGTTCCGGCTTACATCGAATAAAACGTTATCTGGCATCCGCATGTTTGAATATTCTTTTATAATTATATCGAAGAATAGCTGCAACCATTCGGAAAGAATCAAAACGTGCTTGATCCTAATATCGTCCATAATAATAACTAATTAAAATTATTTCTTATGAATTGCCAATCGGCAGAGGTGACAGATTGTACAGATTGAGTACAAAAAGTACTCCTTTAAGGATTTCCGTGCGTCCATCTTTGAGCTTATTTTTTAAGTACTTCATTAGAGGCCCTTTATGAGTTCTTAAATTAGAATTAGAAATCAACACATAGGAGGACTTAAAGGGTACCTTTTGCATTCATTCTGTACCACTTTTAATGAAGTTAGTAAATTCATGTAAACCCTGATCATTTCTATATGAGTACATTCTGAAGAAACTTCAATAAATCTATAGAAATTTAAATTAGGAATTATTAATAAAAGTTTCAATTCTACGATATTTGTGGACCCAACCGGTACCAAATGTGTATAACGTTTATTTGAAACGTTTCAGAAACGTTTTTGAAACGTTTCACGTCTGCCATTTTTATAAAACGTTTCTGAAACTCTCCATATTTGATTTAATACCTTTTATTATAACCTCTTGGATTTATATAATTCCAAATTTTAGTTTTAGAATCTAGATCCAAATTTTAGTTTCTGAAACGTTTCGAAAACGTTTTGGACATTTGGTGCCGGTTTCGGAGTAATCCAAAATTAATGACTCGCAATTCTTAACTTTCTCGAGAACAATAAGAGGTATAATAATACCACACGTTCATAGAAAATTGTTGGAATTTTTAATGGAGGGGGGCAGGATTTGACCCGATTGAAAATAACACCTTTATTATGTAGTAGAGTAACGAAATATTCACTAATAAAAATTTAAGAAATGCGATAAAATTTTCGGAGTTTATCGAATTCTTAAAATTTCTAGGAGTGAAAAAGAAGCTATATATTTATGAAGTGATATATTTCGAATATTCTGGAGTGAAATATCATTGTATTTTGTATATATAGTTAGTGGGAGAATTTACATTCTAGAAAGAGTGAAAATTCTCAAATTTAAATGAGAAGCTCCGAAATAAATTATTTTCTCTTATCCGCCACAAAAATCGTTTATTTCGGATAGTCCTCATTTAATTTTGAACAAATTTCACCAGCATTTTTGGGGGGATTAGACGTAATGTTATGTAGCCTTAAAATTGTTTTAAAGATTTTTAATTTACGTTTTTCTTGTTGCGAGGTTAAGTCGGTAACTGCTTTGGAGTAGAACCTGAACTGCAGAAAGTATAAAGAAAGTGCAAATTAAAAATTAATCAAAAGTTTGATTTTTTCAAAATTGGAGCTGTGTGGTACGGCAATTCTACACAGTTCATATGATCCTTCAAAAATTACCAGTGAAATCGGTGGAGAATTGAATAATATAACATTTAGGATGGAATAAATACATATATAGCTTCAATAATTTTCTTCATCTTTTTTTATTTCTCATTTAATTTCAATCCATCCAAGGTGCTACCTCTCTGGAACTCATATCTAATGTGTAGCATATATATGGTACAATATACACCAATGCAAATTTTGAAGATACGTTATAATAATTTTAAATTTACGCTTTATTGTTCACTTTCTAGGTTAGGTCGGTAACTTTTCTTTTTAACTTAATTTATAGTAGTCAGTGAAGATTAATACTTTTTCACCTGTATAAATATTAATAAGGTGCATTTTTCTTTTAAATATTTGTTGGGTGTATCAAATAAATATGTCACAATAACAAAATATGCAAAAATAATGTTCTCCTGCCTTTCCAAAAATTGTTGTTTTGTATCGTTACCTTGCAAATGTGACAAACACCGGCTCCAAAAAATAATCTTGATCTTCGAAGAGGACCTCTAAGATTTACTATATCGCGGACCATTAAAATGTTACATATTTTCTTAACTTTTTAAAAATTATAACTTCTTCGTAAGTCTATATTGTCAAATGAATTTTTAAAAGCCTTTAATCTGCATGTAAGCATCGAAGCTTTAATCAATGGTTGTTTTCACCTTATGAAATTGAAATCGTTTTTCCAGCAGCTGCTGTAAATTCAGATTTCGTCGACTGATAAATCGTTCGCAAACAGAAATGTCACGAGAGAGACCTAATTTTTAGAAGGTATTTTAACTTTGATGTTTCGCCACTGAATTCACTGCTAGCTGTTTGTGTGACACCTGTTTGGTGAGTCAACTAAAAGTCATATTCATTTTTATTAATGAATTATTATTTAAAAGCATTACTTTAACTTCTAATTATAATTTAATATAAATTAAAGATATAAAAGATTGTTCTAAAGTAAATTTTTTATCCATTTCGTAAATCAATTTTGTACAATTTGACTCTTTTGATTTATGTTGGTGCAAAATTCATACAATTTCAATGCATCTACTTATGCTTTTTACATCGATTTAAAATATTTAATGATCAGTCGTTAAAGTATTTTATTTTTCTCATTATCCAGTATTGGTATTAATTTACTTTGGAACTCTTTAAGTTGAAAAATTAATTGATAATTGGTATTTTACAAGAGGTAATCGATAAAATATATACCACAAATTTAAATAAATAGTTTAAGTATCTATATTTCAATATATAATTAAAAATTTCTGTACATTTTACCTTACTTTGTACACATATTTGTACACATATTTGTTATTTTATTATTTATTACATATAATTAAGTAACAATTTATTCAATGCAATATTTCGCCCTGTATCATAATATATCACACTATAAAATATATTTTAGAATTTGTTGTGTGATATAGTTACGCATATGTTACAGAGAGCGCGAAAAGAGAAATTTATATTCTCATTGTGGATAAAGACAGAGATGAAAATTGAAATGAAATTAAAAAAGAAAAAAAAATGTGAAGCTTTAATTGATGTAACATTTTTAAAATTTAGGATCGAGTTATTTTCTCGATTAAAAGCCCACTGTTGCTTGTCGCAAATTATCGCAGAGGACAAATCGCTCAATAGAAACGACAATCGCACCTAGAGTTTCGTTCTGATCGGAAATGAACGTTAAAATCTCGATAAAAATGTTTGTGGAACGCAAAAGGCGATAAGAAATGTACGATCTATGCTCGAAAGAACGTAATTGCCCTTTCGCATTTCTTATAAAAACGTATCGATTCATCGAAGCGCATTTAATTTGTCCTCCCCTACTCTTGATACAAATATTTTGAAATGCAATTTAAAACATTCGGTTATTTACCATAAGCAATATGCAAAGCATCTTGCGTTATTCATCTCAATCTCTTCCTTATTACTATGCGCACCTCTAATCTAAAACATTTCGAAATTGTGTATTATAAAAAGTGCAATTCGTTATTACAATTAAGTGTCACTATACTTTGAAATATTTTACACAATTATTCGCCTAACAAATAATAATAATAGTAATTTGTAATACATTTCCCTAATAGCAGATAGGCCACATTTGATCATTCAAAAGTTTAATCACGTGTTGAATTTTCATAACCTTCGAGAGTCGATAGGTTTTATAAAAATAAATAGACTAAATAGCAAAAAACATTTTTCTCCTAAACCAGCGTCAATTTAGTCTAATGTTTAAAATATATAATTACAAAGTCAATTGTATGCGCAGTAGAAACGAAAAAAAAATGAACGTCAATTATTAAAAAAGTCGCAATAATAAGCTGCTGCAGAACTGAAAAATATTGGTTAAAGGAAAACAACAAGTTTTTCGCGATTGCCGGTATTTTGCGCGACGTTTTCTATTTATATGAATTAAAAAAAAAAGAACACTGTTGTCAAATAAATAAGATCTTTAAGTACGATCCTTAAATTATACAATTAACCTTAATTTAGTCTTATGTGGAAAATTGCACATCCTTGTGCAGGTCACTTGTCTGGGATTTAATACTATAAGAATGTGCATTACACATTCCCGTTTCAATTGATGCAAACGATGCCTAATGATAGCTATAATCTTTATATAGCCTTTGTTTTGCTACTTTCATAAGAATTTCTGTACATCAGTGACGAATAATACTTTGTTGATGAGGTAACGGATACCTCGTTTATGTAATGATCGGCTTAAGTCTATATTTCTTAAATGGATGATTTTGGTATTAAGCATCCTCAAATTGTCCATCTTCAGCTTTGCTGAACTGAAGAGAACCATGAGTTTGCATAAGCTTGACTTCAGCTTTTACGGATCTTGAATGAATGTCTGCTGGACAGAAGTTATTCTGGAAGTCGGGCAGTGTTACGAATGGAACTCTTGTAAAACTTGATTTTGATACAGCTAATCCTGAAAACCAATAATTTTATTAGAAATGTATTTTTGCATTTTTCAATTAATGATCTATGAAAGAATGATATCAAAATTCTGTATAATTTAAAACTAAAAAACCTCCGGTATGGGTCGAAGTAATGTACATTGTCAGTGCTAATTCCGTTTATATAGCAAAAATAAAATATAAAATTTTATATATATATATTTTTTTTAACAAAGAAAATAAAAGCGTAAAAAAAATATATTGAAAGTAAAAATAATTCAGAACATATAAATATAGTTTTAATATATTGATTCGATATCAGACAATGCAACAATACATTTTTCTCAAATATATATAATATTATAAAAATTCTTCTTTACTTCTATCAAGTTACTTTAAGTTATTATTTTATATTCAATTACTTTAAAATTATTATTTATTCAAGATAGTAGTTGCTTAATGAATTCAACGAGTTATGAAATTATTGTATGAAAAAAGTAAATATATTTTACCTGTGGGCTCAAATTCGTCTGCTGAATCATCTGAAATATCCCAGTTTTCTTCGGTAACAATGGTGTTATCTCGATTACCATATGTTTGTGGATTACTATTGGTAGATCTAAATAAAAACGAAGGTTTTTTATCAACTACAATAGGTATTTACAAAAATGATTATATTGGCTCAAGTATAATCGTAAGAAGTACTTACGATTTATTAGATCCATGTCTCGAAAGAGCCTCGGCAGAGCACTGTGAGCGTTTCCAATAATTTGAATATGAACTCGTTGACTTTTTTTTATAATAAGATTTTGCACCATTTTGTTTTTTCTGATTCCATGAGCTGTCACCTTTCCAATTCCATATATTATTTCGATATGTATCATATGATTTGTTTCCAATCTAGAAAATGGATAGAAAATATAATAATTCAGAGAATTATATGGCAAAGCACATGAAAGAAAATGAAAGAAAATGAGTTCTATTGAATTATTAATTAATAATGAATGTGGTTAAAGCTTTTATATGATTGTTTAATGTAATGGAGGCCAATTAGTTAATGGTGCTATGAAAGTGTTATGAGAGATTAATTGTGTATTGAAGTTTGCATGATGCATGATTATTAACCTTAATTGTTTCCGTAGAAAAATAATTTTTTTCTAGATTGAGGGCTTCTAAATTTTCTAGTTCTTCAATTTCCATTGGCACTTCTTCAAATTGGTTATCGTACAAATCGAGTACACGAAGATTTTTAAGTTTAGACATTGTGTCTGGTAAAGATGATAAGCAATTCTCTCCTGCTCTTATTTCACAAAGAGCTTTCATGTGTCCCATCATCTTTGGTAGAAGAATCATCCCATTGCCGTTAATGTTGAGTACTTCCAATTGGTCGAGTTCGGAAATCTCTTCAGGGAGCCACGTCAAACTATTTGAGCTAAGATCTAAATTCACTAATTTCTTGAAAAACTTTACTGTAGGAGGAATCAGTGACAGACAAGTTCCTTTGAGATTAAGGTCAACCAGCGTTGATGCAATATTACAGTCTTGAAATGGTTGTATCCAAAAAGTATTCCCTGGCTCTCTTAAGTTCCTATTGCCTACATCTAATTTTTGCAAAGCTACCATTTTTGATGTCATTTTCTCTAACACATCATCGGAAATATTAGATTGCGCCATTGATAAGGTCTTTATCTGCAATTCATCTCTCATATTTGCAAAGCAGAACACGTCAAATTCAGTTCTATCAAGATTTATTTCTTGAAGATTTGAAAATTTTGAAGACATCAACCAGTCTGGAAATTTTTTACAATTTTTATTTCCAGACGCAATAAACTTTCGTAGACATCTCGTGTACGGTATCAAGTTCATTTTAATTTCTAAATTTTGTGAGAGATCCATTACTTCTAAAGTATTCATCCCATTTATAATACAGTCAGGTAACACTTTTATCGCATTATTCGTGATAAGGAGAGTCTTGAGACAATTCAATTTTTTAAATGAAGCCGGGAGATTGCTCAAGTTATTGTGGTTCAAATTTAATATTTCTAGATTCTTTAAATCAGCTAAACTTTCAGGTATTTCATTCAATTGATTATGACTTGCGTTTAACGATTTTAAGTTAATTAAATTACCAATTGCATCAGGTAATTTTACTAATTTATTATTATTTATTAACAATGTGTCCAATTTGTTTAAGGATATTAAATTATCTGGCAATTCACCTAGATTTTGATTAGAAAGATCTAAATAAACTAAATTAGTATCTAAAGAGTTTATATTGAACCACCCTTCAGAAAAGGTATTACTTAAATCTACATTTAATTTATTAAAAATCGATGAAGTTACAAAGTCACCGACCTTTGTACCCAACGACTCTTGTATTCGATGAAATGACTTATTATTTGTCTCATCGACTTTTGGTAATGCACTATACCGCACATCATTGAAAACTTTTTCTGGTGTATGTCCAGGCGGCATTTCTGAAACGAAAAAATATATATTCCAATAATTTATTAAACAAATGTCGCTGATTAAAATTTAAACTCATTCCGTATGTTTAAAACAAAACTCGTAAATAAATTTATAAGTATATATTTTGAAATCTGTCCATTTTGTGCGTCAATGTGCAATATTGTTATCATAAAGTTAATTTGTTGATATTTTAAAATTGTTCATTTGAGTTACGTTTTCAGTTACGCAAACTAATTTCAAAGTGCCTTTGCCTTTTCGAATGACCAAATGGAAAGATTTTACAATTTTTACTAAAATTTGAAATGTTATTAACTTATTATACCAGAATTATTGCTCTGATTTGTATGTCAAAATTCCAAACAGCAAAGTTTTCTTATAGATACGGTTTTATAAGACAATTTTAGGTTAGAAAATAGTCAGCATGTACATCTTGAAAATACGTCAAATATACATTTTGTCGGAGTAGGTATAGTTTCGGGTTCAAATCTCGATTTTGTGAACGTCAACTATTAGAGCCGCACGTAAAAAATAACATAAAATGCGACCGTTGTATATAAATTATGATTAAAAATTTTAAACAGTCGTTCACGTTATACACAAAACAAACTGCATGCAGAAGCGTTTTGTCAAACGCATTATATTTTTTGGATATGTTTATGGTTTATATAAAGGGAAATATTTTTGAATTTATATATAAATATACATATTTATTTACTTTCTCTCTCTCGTGTGCGTGAGTGTGAAAACGTGTGTGCATGTAGCATGCAAGATGGATTTAAGCAATGCAATTATTACGAATGTACGTAGTGTGTAGAATCACTTAATTACTTTAAAAATTTTAGGTGTCATTGGACTTCGGTTTGAAGTATATGCGGTCTCTCCATATCATATTCATATGGCTTATGTATATATATATATAAAAATGATAATTTATATAAATAAATAATAAGCAAATTTTAAAAATAATCCACGACACAATCGCACAATTTTAAACACACAACACAAAACGGAAAATGCCGTTATTTATATACGTATGTCATATTATTTCTCCGCGTACGTGTTTGCACTGTGTAAATTTGAAATTGAAACGAAACAAAAATGAATAAATAAAACTATTATATAAATATAGTTAATAGACAGTAAAATTATATAGTAAAAAACTCACTTTCGAAATACTCCAAAAAATAAAACGAGCGCGAGATATGTTTCGTTGGCGGGAGCCGCGGGAGCTCTACGAAGTCGATCAGTCGGCTCCAGAAGTAAAACTGATGATGTTGCTTTATTTTTCTGGTGTATCACTACACCTATATATAGTGGAGTCTCGAGCTTAAAGTATAAGGACTCAAGTCATACTTAACGTTTCTAAAGTAGTATATGTACATTTTTTACGCGGATTCAATGGGAAATTTTGCGGTGGTTACAACCCTTATATTATTCCCTCATATGTACATCAGGGATTTCCGTGTATATATATAAGACCTCCCCTTATTTTAAATCCTCCCTCTATTTTAACTTTTTTCCCTCAAGCGCCTCCCCGCCATTCGGACCACGTGATGTTATGATGGCGTGGTTAACCTCAATTACGAAAAGAATATTTGAGGTTTAAAGTAAACATATATATATATATATATATATTATAGTAATGTTTAATGAATATTATTTTAAATTTTAAATATGTATCATGAGCAAAAATATGAACCTTGAAGGTTTAAATTGAAATTGGGATAGACGTGTGATCGTCTTTCTCTTTCTCGTAGTGTTGGTGGTGGGATTGAGGGGAAGTGTTAAAATAAGGGAAGGTCTAGTGTATATATATATATATATATATACAAGGAAATCTCTACATATATATATGGTCTACTAACGCATCGCACATTATGGAATAATATATAATTGTGATTCTGTAATAATACACGGTAATATAATTATGTTGTAATCGTGAGTCTGGCAACACTGCGTGTGTTGCGCGTATACGTATTTTTCTATACATATGTACGGAAGCGCATATATATATATGAGGGACTACAGTAGAACCTGAATAAAGGAACGTATTCATGGAGATACAGATATCAGATATTTACCCCACTCGCGTATCCGCAGGATACATAAAATATATAGTTCGATCTAACCGAACTTTTAGATACGCATCTTGATCATCTTAAATTTTTACTTACACTACAAATGTCAATGTGTGTAATATATACGTGTATATGGTGTATATCCAGCTATCTGTATCTCCATGAAAACGAGGCAGGCGTTTAGCGAATAGATATTAATATCTAGATATCTGCATCTCCGTGAAATCGGACCTTAAGATATGACACCTGACTTATTCATGTATGCACAGGTGCATTACGTATAGAATGAATGCGACGTTGCCAAGTGTCATAAGAATTTAATTTATTCCAAGTCTTGCAAGTATAGCACAGAAAAAATGTTCAGTAAAATCTTTATTTTAATAGTTTTTTTTTTTTTTTTTTTTTTTTTTTTTTTTTTTTTTTTTTTTCTTTTTTTTTTTTTTTTTTTTTTTTTTTTTTTTTTGACCACGTTTATTCCTATAGAATCTGATCTCAATAATTCTCAATAAATTTTGGTAACTTTTCATCTAATTCCGAATTCCGTTTGCCATTGAATTCGGAAAATATTTTACATCAGGTAATTTTTTACGTTCATGTGGAATTACCAATGGAACTATATGAAATTTTGAAAAAACCATTTTGTGTTTGAATAATTGTTTTTATTCACGAATTATACACAATTGATTTGAGATTCGATACGCAAATAGTAAAAGTAAATAGGCGATACATTCGATACACAAATAGTAAAAGTAAATAGGCGAATAGAATTATTAATAAAAAAAGTACTCTTTAGTCCTAATCGACGATATCTATGCTACTTGTCTTAATGAATTCAAAAACAGTCTCTTAAAAATGAGCTTAAAAATCGATGCGTATTGAAGGATTTCAAGAGCACTTTTTGTACTCATTATGTTCAAATTTTATCCTTTTACTGCCAGGATAAGTATTTTGTTCGGTAAACGATCGTAATTTTAATTGAAACCTTTCGTTAAAATAATTTTAAATAATAAAAAAAAAAAAGAAAAAAAGAAAAAAAAAGTTAATGTAAAAAAAACTTTACAGCAACATTTAATGAAATTATTTGAAATAAAATGAAGGAAGGAAAATTTAACGATATTCGAGAATTGTGAGTTTAGTATAATGAGAAGATTTCAATACAACGTTACTAACAATTTTTTTTTTTTTTGTTGGATATACAATTTATAAAAATAATGGTTAAAATCACTAAAAAGATGTTAAAATAGCGACGATAAATTTCGAAAATCGATAAAAACTAGTAAATTTAAAAAAATTAAAAAATACAAAATGTCCTCCTGTACATCAATGTTTTAACTCATTTTTTATAACAATTATTTGGGTAAATTCATCCGTGTCGACTTTAATTTCAACATTTTTCAAATACTCAAATCCGTAATAAAATTCCCAATTAGAAGATGTCAAAAGGTATACGAAATGAGTATAAAAATTACTTTTTAAGTTCTCACATGCGTCGAGTTCTCGACTCATTTTTACGAAATGTTCCACGAAAAATATGAGCTCAATAGTTGACGCGCAGGAGTACTTGATGAGTACTTTTTACACACATTATGTACAATGGTTTACATCTACGTTTTAAAAAGGATACTATGCTGATTGTTCGAGTGTCAAAAAAATGTTACAATTAAAATCCACTGAAATGATCTTGAAATTTTTTTGGAGCCAATAAAATGAAATAATTTTCCGAATGATTCATTTGTTTAAAAAATTTGAATAATTTTGAAAATTTATAATAAATATATAAATGATTCGAACCAATGTATGATAAATTGGTGTATGTTTCATTCTTTTCATTTGTTTTAAAAACATTGCGAATAATAAAGATTGAAAAATATTTTGCATGTTTTTTATAAACAGAAAAAAAAAACATTTGTTTGTATCATCACTCACACTGAAAACGATTTATTTAATATGTCTGCGTTTTTAGACAAGCGCGTTTCTGAAAGGCAACACGTTTGTAGTTATACTTCAAAATAAAAGTGATTTATTGCATACAAATATTTTGTTCAAGTGGGTATTCGTAAACTTTTGATACTGTATTATTGTTTTTTTTATTTTTATTTTTTTATTGTTTTTCTATCGGGACAAATAAAACAAGCCTCTCTATCCTTTCAGTTCTTGTTTTTATAATAACATCGTTGGCCGCGTTTTTTTCGTGTTTGTTTTTTTGTCACTTGCGTTAAAAATAATTACGAAACGAAGGACGTATATAAGAAAAATAAATAACAAAACAAGTAACAAATATATCACATTTGTAGGAGTTTATTTGAATGTTTTAGTCTTGTTGATATTTTTTTCGACCGAGCTTTCCAACGATAAAAGTATAAATAAAAAGTGATTGAAACATTTTTTCAAATGGTGCTTACCAGCACCAAAAATAATTTATTTCGGGTAATTCTCGTTTAATTTTGAACCAATTTCAGCGATATTTTTTTGAGGATTGTATATATTATGCAGAATCAACCTTCCAAAGCCCGAATTTTGAAAAATGTTTCAATAATTTTTATTTATACTTTTCCTTTTTTGAGGTGAGGTCGGTAACTGCTCTACTTTAGAACCACCTTAAGAGGGTTCTAAAATAGAACAGTTACCGATCTAACTTGAATTATATATCTAACGTGAATTATACAGTGAATTTAAAAAACGCTTCAATCCTTTTTTATTTATGCTTTACCTATTTTGGGGTTAGGTCGGTAACTGTTCTACTCTAGAACCTCTTAATGGTGAAATTTCACTCGTTTTTATAGAGTATATAAATTCTCCGACTGACTCACAAAATTCAGCGACATTTCACACAACTAAAAGTAATTTCCCACACCTAAAGGTATAGGAAAAAATGATAAAGTATAGGGAATATTCGTTAACGGGGGCGTATTCTATGTCGGAAATCCTCGGTTTTGTATATTCTTACTCTACTCCAAATCGTATATTTTTTTCCAAAACATGATAAAATTTACTCTTATAAAAGTTAAATTCAATTCCTGAATTTAATTAAATGAAATTTTTTTTACATGCCGAACGAAGAAAATACTTATTGAAAGGCCCGTTACAAAATATAAGATTTATCCTTTCGATATCTCGTAAATTAAATAGTGTATTATTTGAAATTTATAAATCAAGTAAATTTAAGTTTATCTACAGTTTATCTACCGATTTGAACAATTGTTAAAAAAACTGTATTTATAAATTTTCTTATTTTAACGTACCGGGATCAAATGCACAGTTTTGAAAAAAAAAGAATCATAGCAAAAATCGATGATTCGTCGCGTCATGGTAGAGCGCGGTGAGTTTGTGGTTATCTTATGAGAGAAAGCAGATTTCTGCATTACCGACCGACCGTAATATTCGTTATGGAATCGTTATAGGATGTAAGCAATTATAGGCCATGAGGTAATTTTTGCTTCTTAAATATTTTCCGAAGAAAAGCCATATTTATAAAATACTGTTACACTTATATAAATTTTATACATTTTACATGGGCAGGAAAAGAGTGGTGGTATTTATCGGTAAATCAATAATAGTACATTGGTGAAAAACACATGTTTGCACTTTATTAAGCAACAGTTACGAGAAATTCGTGTACTTAAAATATACATTATGCTCGATAGGAATATGTCGGCCTTTTTTTAATATTGCGATGATAAAGGGGAATAATATGCATAACACGTAGAAATAATTTAAAACGCACCTATATATAAACGTAGACAAAAAGAAGCCGTCGAAGTGCGGAACGCAAATGAAATAACGTCGAGACATTTTGGCGATGATGTAATGCACGAAATATTAGATAATAATGTACACATTTTGCATATATTATATACGCCTTGACGGTGCATTTGCAATGACGCGACAGTCGCATTCGATTATAAATCGCATGCATTTACACGAGGAAACTTCGAGACCGATTCGAAAAAAAAAATATTCCTATACAATGGTCGAACGTTTCTCATACCGATTATTATACGTCAAAATTTGATTACCGCAAAATTCGTCAACATTGCGCTTATTGCGATATAACACGTTATACATATTTGCATTATTTTTTTTGGGTTTTTGTCGCGACATTGAAAACGCAGCGCATTTCTTCGGAACGTTAAGGCAAAAACGGCCACATAACCTCAAATGGCGCGTTCATTCGTTTTTATTAATTGTAATGATACTCTCCGCAGCATCCGGGATTCGATAAAAGTTATGCCTCGCAGTGTCGCACAATCATTAGAATTTAAATTCACTAGCCTCCTACGTCGCGCGTTTCTCATTCCCAATGTCAATTGTTATCGCTGCAGCATGCGTCGACGATGGCATTGTGTGCGCGACGGTATATAACGACATGTACAAATGAAACGCTCATTGGAATCGGTCGACTTTTCTTTTGTTTTCTTTTTCTTTTCTTTTCTTTACGTCGGACGTTAAAATGCGTCGCACTATTATATACCTATACGAATCGATAGTAAAATACGAATTTACCTATATATATTTATGCTTAATAGTTCTACTGAAAATCGACTACAACGAGACAAAAGTATTAATATATGCTCGATAAAAACGGGTCAGATATAATCATACGTTATCGAATAATATGACATCGTGTCAATTTCATTAACGGATGTCTCTGTATAGAAACGCAATCGCATTAAAATATCGTCAAATCTTCAACATTTTTATGAATTCAATATTGCCTGACAACGACGTTCATCTCACGTGGTGACCACTTACGGAAAAGTACACACCAAAAAATATTGTTCGGGGTCCGAAATAACACCCAAGTGCGGGTACGTGTAATCACTAAAAACAATTCGGATTTACACCCGATTGGGTGTCATTTTGGACACCGAACATAGTTTTTTCTGTGAGGTCTTCCAGCGATCCACGAATTGCGGATGCGCCTTAATCCCAGGGCCGTTCGCGTAAAAACGTATAAATATCCCCCGTCATTCGCGTCTATATATACATCAAAATAGTATCCGTCAGTCGATAGCCGCACAGTATATTTTTAATAGTTACTTTTCCTAATGGAGATTCGCTTTTTCCTGAAACAGCCATCACGACTGACGCGACAGTTTAGAAAAATTTGTGTCGTATGACGGATGGAATTAAAATCGACAAAAAAAAAAAAAAAAGAAACAAAGAGAAAACGCCGCGAAGGACACTATACTAAATTCTAGATACGAATAAACGTTGTGCAGATTTCGTTTAATCGCAAAACATGCGCAGCTTGCGAATTTATATTACATTTATATCTGACGCATTTATTGTCGAGATAATCGGAAGGAAGCTAAGGGATGCTTTTACATGATGTGAGACTCAATTCAAGAATATTTTACACGTATATGCCACATTCTCCTCGACACATCCTCCAAACAAAAAAATTTCTTATATACAACAAATCGTTTTATCTGTCCACATATATAAATATATATTTTCGTATATATATATATATTTCTTTTTTTCTATATATCTCTCTCACTCTGTCTCCAGCTCTTATTCTCTCCTGATCTGTATAAGCGTAAATGGGCAGGCGTATTTTTATACATATTTCCTTTATACACATGATGGAGGAACACCGCGCGACGGTATGTATAAGCAAGATATGATCACGTGTGCGTAAGCGATGTATAATCGATTAAAAAAAAAAAGAAAAACGTATTTTATACGTGTAACATTCATGTATATAAACTCGGTTTTCGAAAAATCTGCAGGCACGAGCAAACATGCTACTTCTTGGGTACAGAGCGACCAAAAACTGGCAAACTATGTAAGATTTGTTATTTTTTTTTTTTTTTTTGTTTCCAATTATGTAGGAAAATATTGATTGGTATCTTGCAATTATTATCTCGGTACAATAATTTTCCAGTGTTTGGACACCCTGTATACATCAACTCCCGTTGTTGGAGCAACGCGGGTCGCTGCGAACTAGAGAAATGGCGAGTGACGCAAACACAACTGTCGCTCGGTTTGACGAAATGTCGACGGTTCGGTGACTTAGAATCGAATAATATCATTCGACATCGAAAGTTCGCGATGAAGAAAAGTTTTACGCTTTCGTCGTTCACTGCCGGGTTCTGATTTGCCGATTTGTGGCTAATTTATAATGACATTTTAGAGCGAAGCATATTGTCGAATGTTCCAAATGACAACCGATAACTGTTCATCAGTATAGTATGAATGTAATATTTTTCATTGGAAATTATGATGTTTGACGAGTGAAGAAAGTATTTATGATAAACATCTTTGATCACTCAATAAAAATTTTCCATTTACTGGAGATGTTCGACCTGGACACTATCGTCTATTTAACTGTAGAGATGTAAAATGCTCAACTGGAATGTTGACATCGCCAGTGACAAATGTCTTTGCTGTTTATCAACTGATTTTCGACTGAAAGAAGGAGATTTTCCTGCGACTAGAGACGACAGTTGACCTTTTAATGGGTTTAATTTTTATTTAGTGGAAATAATGCTGAAGTTGATGATGACTAATCAAACTAGTGAAAGGCATTACTACTACCACTCGTTGAACGTCATTTATCGATTTTTAAGCAAGCATTAGGTTGAAGAATTCTTTCCACTCTTTAATAAAAATGATTGGCATTGACATTGATGATAGACTTGATTTGATGATAAACCTGATAAACTACATTGATGGTACAATTGAAGATAACATTATTGCTGGAGTCATCGGTTTGCCGGAATGTGGTTATCAGGAAGAGATCATGGCTTATTTTCTGATTCAATGAATTCGATCGAAGGTGATTCCTCAGCAACGTTCATGACGATCATCATGGATAATCGGTGCAATAATTGAAAATTATTTTCAACTGATTTCTGGTTTAAAGAACTTTCCATTTGACTGGAGACGATGATCGACATTGGCATTGACGAGTACCATTTTAATTTAATCATGGAGATTGACTGGAATTACTACAGAGTTTACGACACGTACATAATTACGTGTTACTGAATCGATTACTGATATTCAAGTCGTTCAAGGAGTCATTCATCCACACTGACATTTACGACAATTCTTTTATTTTGTCAACAGACAATCAACATTGTCAACGATGAAGGTAAGAATCCAACAGAAACGGGTGTTCATGTTATATGATCTAACTTATTAGATTGTCAAAACCGTATCTTATTAAGTAATTTAATAAGGACTTGTTTACACTAATGGTTACACCGCTTTGATTTGATAGTAAACAAACCCTGTGAAATTGGCTAAATATTACAAATCCTTGCCAAGAAGCTAACCGGACGTTCAGCACATCCATTGGACGTTCACTTTACGTCATTTTACGTACAATGGATGTCCAATTGTATGTCCCGTTGTCACAGACAAGGATGTCCATTGTGCACGTGCAATGGATGTAAACATAAATAGATATTCTGATGAATAAAAACTGGACATATATTCATCGTCCAGTATACGTGTGTGATTCTGGGCATCCATTGTCCTAACATATCTGGACATCAAAGACTAACTGAAATAAGGACCCAAAACTGGAAAAACTGGAACAAACTCCGCAGCGATTGAAAAACTTGAAAATGGAAATGACCCAAAGACAGGTAGAAAACAAAAGATGAAAAAAAAAATACAGTCCAAAATGTCGGTTACCGAAAACTGGCCAGAAAGCAGCGAATCAGAACCGGATCTTCAGTGACACGTGCTAACCCGATTTCCTAATATTGAGCGTATAATAACCGTGGTATGTACATTATTATGCAGTGGCGACGAACATGGAAGCAAAATTCACGAATCACTCGGGCTCGAATGATTCGTAGAAACCGCGGAGGCGTAGGAATTTGATCGGTCAACGTATTAATGTCGTTTACTATATATTGCACAGCAATCTAAATATCACCCTTGACGTCTCACTTTCTAGACTTATCCCGATTCGTTTCCGTCGAGTCCGAATGAAGAGTTTTCCGCGCGTAGAAAGCATCCGGCAGTGTGTGTGTGTGTGTATATATTTGTACGGCTTTTACAAATTTAAATTCGATTAAATTCTTCTTTTTTTTTCTAGCTTTTCTCATCACCCATCGGCGTAAAACGCGTTTCGTTACAAATATACAAAAAATAATATCTCTTAATCCAACACTTTAATAAAATCTTTTCGTTTCTTTTCATCTTCTTCGTATATAATGTATAACGTATCTATATATCTTCAATTTCCTATACATTTCTTCGTAATATCATATTTCTGCTTTCTGTTCTAGTCATATCGATAAAATTAGTGGCCTCCTCGAAACCTAGCGAAACGTCTCGAAACGATACACATTTTCTATATAAAAATCAGTAAACGTTATCAAATCGTTGTATAAGTTTTATGTATCGAGCCTCGTTTATATTACACAATAGGTTATATAAAATAAAGTTTTACAAAGTTAAGTAACGTTTTGTTTTTTTGTTGTTGTTGTGGTTTTCGTACGAAGGCCTACAACGGTGTTTACGGAAGGCTTATTCGGAATGGCCGCGCAAAAAAGGGGCATTTCGGAGACGTTGCGCTCAGTAATTCCAAAGATCTCTCGAGACTCTTTTATTTTTAAACGCAGTTCGAGAAAGAGGCTTCAATAATACAGCCTATCGTTTGTTTATTTGTTTGTTTTTTCGCGTGAAATGGAAAAAAAAAATGGACGAACGCCGCGTTCCTATATTCGACCAAAGTACATATAGCGCGGACGTGGTTAAGGTCAGTGTTCAAACTCGCAGTGCAGAGCTCGGTACCATTTGACGATACACGATCCATCGATCATACGTGTACATATGTATGTATATATACTCGACTTTGGAGAAACGCGCTTCCCACTCGGTGCCTATAGTTTCTCTTTCTCGCCGTGGGCACACGTGCTTGCGGATGAATCATACATACTTTCGCAGTTCGTTGACGCCAGCGCATTACATTTGCTGGCCGGCGATGAACAGTTAACAGTCGGACGAACCGAGCCATTCTTGTCAACCTGGCACATTCTGATCGTTCAATTGCCCGAGATTTTTCGAATACCTGGACGGGTCTGAACTTTGACTTTGAGAACGGCGAGAGCGGCGATTTGAACACGAGACCTCCTTGAAGAATACTTAAAAATCACACTCGCGAGTCACTTGAGAAAAGGCGAGCCGACGTCGATCGATGACTTCGAGAAAATGCATTTTCATCAGGCCCCGAAAGTCAAGATTCAAAGTCCTCTCTCGGACTAGGCTGGTCACACGACGGCTTGGACATCCACTTTTCACGGATCGTTCTGTCTTTTATTACGTAAGACAGTCTTTTTAATATATCCACGGGAGATCCACGACTGTCCAAGTCCAAGGACAATAATACCAGTCCTAACGCGTAGGTCCTTAATCGGACCAGCCTAGAGAGGAATCCAAATCCAGACTCTGATGCAGGACCGCGATCGTTTTTTCATTTCACGGAGGAGCGGTCTCGTCAATCGGCGAGTCTTTCGTATATTGTTTTTTTTTCGTTTGCGGATAAGATGTGTTTATATTTTGACTAAATAGCAAACGACACTCGTTACGAGGTTCTATCACAGTTTCGCGTTTCTGCGCCCCACGAAGGCTCCGTTCGGGCACTCGGCGATTCTCGCCATTGACATCCAGCACTTGATAACCAGTTAATTGCACTTTTCACCTTTCGTCCTGGCATCGGGCGGAAATCGGGTTTTTCGCGATCGCCTCGCTTTCGAAGCGGATCCCCGGTGCAGCTTCGACTCCTTGTTTTTTTTTCCACCTGGCGAGGCATCTTCGGAAAAGTCGTCCTCCCGCGGTTCGACCTCGTCCGAGCTCGACGGCATCCGGCTCGCAGCGCCGGTGAAAGGCGATTATGGAGAAAGGAAATAAGTCCATTTTTTGCTGAAATGGCTCAATCGATTATCCCGGATAAGACGGCAGCACCCCGATTTACTTTCACGCCGGCTTCATTTTTCGTTTTTTTTTTTTTTTTTTTTTTTTTTTTTTTTTTTTTTTTTTTCTTTTTTTTTTTTTTTTTATCCCTTTCCCATTGTCCGGACGCACCCTCCCCCACTTTAGTCTCGATCCGCGTTCAATTTTCGCGATTAGGTCGGGCGTCCTGTTTCGCGTCGGGGTCACTTCCGCTCACAAGAAAGTTACTGGACTTTGCTTTTAGCACTTCGTTTCCGTTTCACATGGCAACTATTATATCCTGCGCTCGAGGTCCTCGTGCAGGAGGTTGTTGTTGTTTGTCTCGTGTAATGAGGCGGGCGACGCTTCTTCCTGCTGCTCGCCGCCGCTCAATTCCAGCTGACCAGTGCTGTCGCCGCTACTGGAACCGC
Organism: Trichopria nigra; assembly: GCA_030522945.1. Taxonomy (NCBI): domain Eukaryota; kingdom Metazoa; phylum Arthropoda; class Insecta; order Hymenoptera; family Diapriidae; genus Trichopria; species Trichopria nigra. The sequence continues at coordinate 25,497 of JAPYZR010002848.1, forward strand.
AATCCCCGTCCACGAATCTGCACAAGAGATGAACTGTTAAGGACTTGCATAATTTGACATTTTCATGCATTCATGATGGAAACTTGGGAAGAAATGGGTGACTATGAAGGTGACATTTTCTATTTTTAACTTGGTTCTGTGTAGTTTCATATTTGCGGGTAGCCTGCGTATAAGGATGAGGTGCTTGAATCAAGGAATACGTTATTGATTTTAAATTTCGTATGTATGTTTACGACATGTTTGTTATTATGTCTTAATGATGTCTTAATTGAACACTACGTATGCCAAGAGTAATGACCGAATTTACTACGGGGGTCAATATGGTGACCTATTCAATACTATTAGTTTATATAGTGAATTCGAACATTACCACCGGACTTGCATGAATCCTTAAATAATACTTTCCGCAACAAGTTCGTAAAATTTTGAAGCAAAAAAGTCCACTTTGAAAATTTCATTCGATTGATTGTTCAATTATAGCGAATTATCGTTAGGTGGTCTCTGCATTTTACGATGAAGTTATTAATCTGGCAGTTAGCCCCTAGCGCAACTGCATAAGGACCAACTAAAAATAATTCTCGATAATTAAACTAGCAATCCGATCAAATTATTGTAAGGAACATTTTCGACAGAAATTGTGGGCAGATCCACCTCATGCGTTATTTTCAACCAGTTGTTGGACTCTTGTACATTAAGCTGATCATTGTTACTTCGACCCACACAGTAGGTTGATTCTTATTGTTAAAATATCTAGTAGAATATAAAAGGAAATAAAACAAGCAGTTGACTATATACTTTTCACTATTGTTAAAACCATTACGTTAAATCTAATTCAACATTAAGACCAAATCCAATACTTCGAACCAACCTACGATAGGGTCGAAGTAAAAATAAACAAAAAAAGTTAAGAATTATTATTTTTTACGAGATACATTTTCCACAATTCAGCCTGTAACTAACAATAAGTAAACTATTCACTTTGAAAGTAAATACTTGATCAATAAAATTGTTGAATGTTGATGGAAGTTGTACAATATCTTTGTAAATTTTGGAGTATTACAAAAAATTGTTCACAAATTTTGGAAATTTATGGAGATGATGGAAAGAAAAGTTAAATAACAATGTTGAAAATTAACAATAGAGGCTGAAAATTAATTAAAATTGCTAAAATTCATATCAAAATTATCGAAAGTTGATGAGTGAGGTCATTAGATCATTAGAAATTACCGATGATTGCTAAATTTTATATGAAAATGGCTAAAGTTTAGATGAAAATTGCTAAAGTTTACATGAAAAATATCAAAAGTTGACTAGAGATGTTGATAAATTAATCAATATCGCTAAAGTTTTTATGAAAGTTGGCAAATGGTAATGCCAGATGTTGATAAATGAATGAAATTTACTAAAGTTTATATGAAAATGGTCAAAAGTTATGACGGAAGTTGATAAATTAATCAACATCCCTAAAGGTTTAGTGAAAATTGTCAATAGATGATGACAGATGTTGGAAAAATTATTAAAAATTATGAAAGTTTGAACAAAAATGTTCGGTAGTTAATATGAAAATTGTCGGAAGTGTATAAGAGGTATTGAAAATTGATAAAATTCAATGAAAAATTAATAATGAATAATTAATGCTTAAAAAATAAAAAATAAAATGTCATCAAATTTAAAAAAATATATAAAATATTATAAAAAAGTAAAAATTTAAGAATGGTATTCTTTTCGTAACAAAATCATGAATACTTTTTAATTTCATCCCTTAAACACATATCGACAAAAGAAATTGTGTATTTATTATCTTTCTCGATTTGGTAGAGTGAAAATTACGTCACTCGGATAATAATAGTGATTTTTCACTATTGTAATATATTACTATTTTTCTACATCTTATATTTATTCGAGATTGGAACGTATGGTGGATTTCGCATAAAAGAGAGAAATGTCACTTTTACGCTAATGAAAAGTTACTCAATTATCATTCACAATGTAATGTAAAGAGATAATATTGAAAAGTAATTTCATCACTGGTAGGCGAATACGAATGCGAGTCACTTATCATTCAATCCCATCAATCGATACTAATTGACTTTCCCGGGAAATCCGAATGCGTCCGGGAAATCCAGGGAATCCCCTGCATCGAATATAGAAAACAAATGAACAATTTTTAACAAAACTGCGTTTTGTAAGTGATACGTATTTCCTAATGCAATTTCCAATATTTTTGTCTGATGGTTGCTATCAGAACGTAGTCATTGTTTACAGTTTAATGTTCTATCTACTTTTCTTCCAATTTTTTTTTTTGGGAATTTGATCAATAAGAATACACGTCGAATTGTATAAATATGTACTGTTATAATAAACAATAAAGACAAGAAAATGAATTTAAAAAAGGAAAAGAATAATAACAGAATTTTATTTAAAAAAAAATGAATTTTGTTAAATTTTATTCACTATTCACTCACTATTTACTCACAACTACAAACGACGTAATGGAATTTTCAAATACGACGACCGGAATCGACCTTTTTTTTTTAACTCACAGGACGAAATAGTATCATTTTATTTTAGAATTACAATTGGAACAATCGTCACGACCCAATTTCCAGAATACGAACGTAAGTAACGTTCGTATATATTTATATTGATTTGTCAAAAAGTATATACACCCACGCGTGGAAAAGAAAAGATATACGCGCGTGAACCTCACGTGTCTTATCAGGTTTTCGCGTGCTGTATACCCAGTTGTTTTTGTATCAGCGCATATATACCGCGATAATGTAAGGTTGATGATAAGCCGTATTAATGATTAAGTCAATGCCGTTACTAATTGCGTCAATGTCAACACACGTATATGTAATCAGTCGATCCATCCCCGCCGCGGCCCGTGAATCGCGATCGCTTCTGAAACAAAATTCGCGTAATCGTTTGTTTATCGATGTATAGTTTTATTATGGAACCGATAACAGCCACGTATCGCCGAAATTGCTTCGTGAACTCTTAAGACGTCGCGACGGTCAGTACGGGCGATAAAAAAAAGGAAACAATAAATCCAGAGCGGCGATCGGGGGCTGAACGAAAAAACTATTTTTATCCGGAGGATGAGATTCGACAAGTTTCAGCGATAAGAGGCCGGCCATATTTGCAATCTTTTTTACGGTACAATTAAAAGTGCCTTTACGAATGCGAAGTCGCGATTATCGTTCTTTCAATGACTGTCGTAAACTTTACACTTTGACAAATTTCTAAATCATTTCGCGAGACATCTGAAGGAGAGATTGCCAATTGCATGAATATGATGTCGAGATATTTTATGCTTCGATGTGTTTAAATAGTGGTGATCCTGTGAGTCGTGATCGCCACTCGAGAACATGATTCTTGAAAGTTACAAAACATTTTTGAAAAATTAAATTAATTGCACTCGAAAGGTCGACGTACCGTCCGATTAATTTCACGCTTAATGACATTTTTATCGGTTGCTCGATTCACAGCAAACGACTAGTATAGGACTGCCGGATATATTAATTGGAAATAAATGAAGAATTATCGAGAAATTGATAAGTGTCGAAAAACGAACAGAAGTGGTGGAAAAATCATTAACGAAAATTGACAGTTGACCATTTGACATAAATGATGGAAAACTGACGAAAAACTGCAAATTATGTTGGTGATAATTGTCAAATACTAACAAAGGTTGAAAAATGTTGAAAAGAGGTGCCGAAAATCGACAAAAAATTGACAAAAGTCGTAAAGGTATTAACAATCAAAAGTTGTCAATCAAAATAAACAAATATAGGGGATGATAATTAACAAATATTGATGGTTGATGTTGACATTGAAGTTAATAAAAAAAGTTATCGAAAAACATTATTTTAAATTCATAGGAATTGAAAAAAAATTGAAAAAAAGTAAAAAAGTGACGTAAATTGTCCAAAAAAATGAAAAAGAAAAATTACAAATGATGTTGACAAAAATCGTCGAAAAATGACGTAGGTTGACAAAAGTAGTAAAGGTGGTACTGATAATCAAAAATTGTAACAAAAATGAACAAATGATAGAAAATGATGATAATCAACAAAAAATCCATAGTTGAATTCGATTAAAATATTATTCGGTTAAAAATCGATAAAAATTATCAAATGAGCAAAAAATAATAAGAAAAAAAAATGAAAAAATGATGACCATTATTTAAAAGATTCGATAAAGAAACATATTTGAAGTGTACAAGACGATGGTAATTAAAAAAAAAATGTTTTTCTTCGAAATACACTGATAATACTCCAAAAAAACTAAATCAGAATTGAAGGAGATAGGTTGGGGAATGAGTCGTGTCAGTACGATGGAAGTTGTACGAAGAATGGCTTCATTTGGACTGTCGGTTGGGCTGATATGGAAAATAGCCATTCGTGGATATTAAAGGCGACTTTATTATATAATGATCGAAGCATGTACACTGGTAAAATTTGATAAGGTACTTACGTGTATGGCTGTTCCTCCCCGCGCATTTCACATATGACGTTCGTCAGCGCCATTATGTAATTCTTCGCCAGCGTGAGGGTCTCGATTTTACTAAGCTTCCTCTCCATTTTTACGTGCGGTATAACTTCTCGTAATTGCTGTGAAAATAAACAATGGCCGTTGTTATAATATATCGTAAACAGATTATAAGGTCGCGCGATATCAGATGATATTATGGTAGAAAATACCGTTTTGAAAATGAATTTATCTCGGTTTTGGAGTGAAGCGTATATATATATATGTATGTAGTTGAAATTTCGCGATACTTCATTCCAACTGACTCGATGCGAGTCGCGTATTATATACGATGACATTTGATAACACTTCATTCGAGATGATTGCCGCACTGATAATGTAACGCGAATTATTTAATTTGAAAACTTCACTTCTACGACGTGAATCATCAATTAGACATAACAAAAGCTCCTTTACTTTACTCGAATCGAGTAAAAATAAAAATTTATGAAAGTACATTATTTACAGTGATCTTTCACTTTTGGACTAATTACCCAATGAAATTGTTGACATTTGCATTTATTCGATAAGTGGTAATGAAAAAAATGTAATGTTATTATCGTGTTACGTAAAATAAGAAAGACCATCAATAAATACTATAATAATACCAATTAAAAAAATAATAAATAAGAATAATAATAATAAATAAATAAAAATAATAATAACAACGTGTCAATAGTGTATTTGGACCGTAACAGGAATTTATATCTGATTATCACTGGACTTCCATGACTCATCCAATTGGATGTTCAAATATGTACAAATAATACTGACCGACTACAAAATATCACTTTTTGTTTGTCTTTCAAGGCCAAGTATTATTTCGTAGGGATGTTTGATGCCGAAAACGACGATGCTCTCAGATTTTTCCTACCAAGTCGCATTTTTCGAGAAAATTTAGGTTAAATTTGTCAAAATTGGTGTTTCTTATCATGTTCCGCGTTTTTTATGGCAAAAATCATGCATCTATTTTTATTCGTGTCATTTCAAATCCAGTTTCTTTTTCTATAACATTAATCTTTACCTCGGTCCTGTGATGTTTTTCACCTCGATTAGACTATTTAATAGTTTACTTTTTTGAATGATGCAAAATTAACAGTATAATTCGCCATAACAAGCATAAAGAATTATTTGACATTTGCATCAAAAAATCCATCGGAAATGATATAGTTCACACGTCAAAGGCAAAATCATTAATATAAACGTCCTTGTTTTTGTTGTCATTAGAAACATCTAGTTATGTGTACGTCCAGTATATATCTATTGCACGTCCATTGAACGTCCATTGTACGTCTATTGTATACATATAAATTGGATGACCATTATATGTCCATGGAAATACGGAGCCACTGGTAGGAAATGTTAAACTTATACAATGGTTGTTATTATGTGTACACACTTTGGTCACATCTTATGTAAATCCAAAAATTTCTCCGCGAAATCTGGACTTCTGATGGACGAACAATGGACATTCAATTTACTCCCATTTTATCACGACAAAAACTCTTTTAAATGGATCCAAATAAAAATTCGTCGACAGCCACTTTCGGGGTTATAAAGAACCGAGAAATTGATAAGAAGTCGTCACGTAATAAAAAATTAATTATTGAATATCTTACGTAACGTCCATTATACTTTAACATGATCCGACGCAATTGCTTAATCGCCTTAAATAAAATTATCTCGTCATTGATGCAATTTCACGGTACTGGGTCAAAATCGCCCAGCAAGAATCGTTCTCCCTTTCTGCCGTACAGGTCCGCATCGGTGGAATTGCATTTGGGAAAAGTGAGCTCTTTAAATCTTGTCGAATGACAAGTTGACAATCCGGGGAAAATTTGCTTCGGCAACAATTTTTACCGAGGCCCAATTCTTATTGCACGAATATTCCGCGCCGGTAAGAACACGCGGCATCGAGGCCAGAGCCGTAAATCTTATTGTCACGGGTGACAAAATTTCATTGTACTGTTACTGGGTCACGGGACTATCTCAATCGAAAGTCCTGTTGTTTTATGGAAATGAGCGAAGAATAATTGCCGTTTTGCCGAAGAAATATTGGTTCGGCGGGCGCATTGTACTTGGAAAGCCAGAAGAGTGCCGACTCGGACTTGGTGTCTTTTTGCTCCTCATTCTTATCTCACTGTCCAAGAAATCAGCTTGCTGTACGTTTCGTCGCGTACATGTAAATATACTGGCCATTGTAAGCATTGAACGATCGCATTTATCATGAAAAAATGTTAAATTGTTCCTTCTTGGATTTGAGGATGTTACGCTCTGGGATTAGAGAGATGAAAGTGAATCAGTGTGTCAGGACCTTTTGCTAAAGGTCTGTCAAACTTGCATGAAGTCTCTACAATACTAGAGTCAATTGTTGTCCAAAATTTACATGAAATGTATGAAATTTTCAAAAATTCCATCAAATATTCTTATCTGGCTGAATTCGAATGTATCAAATCCTATTCGCAAATTGTTTCCCTCAAATCCAACCTTCGATCTTCAACCAATTACGAACCAATTCGCAATGTAATGAGGAATTATAAAAATTTTTAGAATTGACTTCGAATTCATCCTGAACAAAACGAATCAATTGCCACTTCAAAAATGATATCGGATTCACCTGGATCGAGACAGATAGAGCAATATTTCCAATCGACCTCGGGAGTCAATCCGAATAGACGATAGGAAAGAGGGAGGAAGACACCAAAGATACATTTTGGATTCCTTTTGGATTTGTTCAGATTGGATTAATATTATTTAACATAAATTCAGAATGTATTGTTGGAATAAAACGGATAGAAAATTTTTAAATTAACTTCGGAGTTATTTGAAACGTATCTTTTTGAAAATAGAGAAGGATTCATTCGGAATAAGATGGATAGAAACAAATATTTTAATCGACCTCGCATAACAATTCGATTGTACTTTCCAAATGAGATTAAATTCTTTCGAATTGAATCGCATTGAAACCGACATATCGGAAATGGTTTGAAGGACAGCATTTTTTTTAGTCACAATTTCCAAAAATTTATATGGATTGAAATCAGAATAGATACAATGCAATGGTCCAAAATGAATGCGGATTCATCTGAAATGGTACGGATAGAAACGAAATACCATATTGGAATCGAATCCTTTTTATTTGGTTTGACTCTATTATTCGTACCGAACCTCCAGAATGATCTGGATTAAAACATATTGAAACTAAATCGTACGGATAGAAACCATTATAATTCGGATTGAGTGCAATTCAATTAGAATAAAGGCCTGAATGGAATCTTTCTTCATGGATTGACTTCGAATTTATTCGAAATAAACATCAGGAATGAAATGGATTAAAACAGATTCATCCGAAATGGTACGGATGGAAATCATCCTTATGAATTCCATCAAATTCAGTTGGAATAACAGACTGAAATGGAATGGAATCTTTTTTGTTTCTTGCGTGGATTTAGACTTGATTCGGAATGATCTACCAGAACGAAATGAATTGAAACAGATTGCATCGAAATTTTTGTAGTAAGATGACTGAGAAAGAAATCTGGGAAGACATCGATGAAAAATTTCATGACACTGCATTCCACGGGCGAATAAACGTGACGTTTTTCACGGTATATACCCGGTTTTTCGCCAACGTGATCTTAACAATAATTTACCTGCCGCCAATGAACGTAGGCTCGCATTGCTCGCGTACTCGATTTGCATTAGAATATAGCCAGAAGTCGCGTATATGCGTTTAGGGACACGGTTATTATTGTCGCCAATGGCTCATTGGCCAATGATGCGAGGTGGCCTTATCAAAATTTCGATAAGCTCGAAACGTATAATGACGAACGAAACGATCGCTTCCACCGTCACGATCGAGTCCGTCGAAAGGCCATCGCCACGATATAAAGTTCAAGAGTGAACTTTAGCACGTTCGAAATGATAGTTTCGTGCACTATACTATTACTACATTATGCCACTTCGTAACGTCCAGTTTGCTCGACATCTGGTTCGTTCGATAAAGAAAAAACTTGATATCCGATGGGCATTATAGTGCCTGAGTTACCATCCAATCAATCGCGACTCGATACATAATGGTCGCAGTGTTCGTGTGATTGAATTCCGGTAGTGTGTGCGTTGCGCAACGCGACGATTAATGCTCGCTATGAATTATGCACAAAGTTCTGAAAAAGTCCATTTTTGCAAATGCTGATATCAGCGAATGTTTTCGATGCGATGTTATATTCTTTATTGAAATGAATTCTTTTTTTTTTTTTGTTATCATTGTCCTGTTGGAGGTACAATTGATGTTTATCTGAAAAATGCAATAATCTGCAGTATTGTTGAAGTTTGGGTGGAATCGACCCAGGGAATATTTCCTTCAATCGAATTACGGTATTTCATGTGTTTTAAATTTGTATTTAAGAGTTTTGTTTTTCTTTTACGTTATTTTATACGAGAACTTCGAGGTTTGACATGGCGGACAAAAACGATGCTAGACTGATACAAATGAGGAAAGACCATCAGAAATAATTTAATGGGATATAATGACGCCGTAAAATATAACGTCTATAAATACATGATGTGATAAAAAATTACTAGGTTATCAATGCGGACGATCCATATTACAGAAACCAAATGAGACGAAAACCAATGAAAATATTGGACGAAAATTGATTATTTTTTAAAAATACATGCAAATAATTTGGACCAAAGTAGGGACCGAAAAGTTCGCAAATATTAACGTATGAAAAAAACGAGAATTGAGAAAATTTATGAAAATTAATTGTTGAATTTTGAAAACTGTAATGAAAATTGATGATTTTTGGAAAATACATACGAACAATGTGTACCAAAGTTATTATTCAAATATTATTAAAATAATCTCTGTAAGTGAATAAAAAAAAAAAAAAAAAAAAAAAAATAATGAAATGATAAATGAAAATTGCCATAATTGTTGAAGATTTAGGAAATCGTCGAAATTCGTAAAATTAAAAGTTTAGAAAATGTAAAAAAAAATTTATATAAACGACCAAAAATTGAGAAAATGTCGAGAATTGGCCAATTATCAATGAGCCAAATTCTGTATTATTTATGAAAAATTAATCACATTCCGAAAATGGTTTTACATTAATAAAAATTGTCGTAAATCGACAAAATATGAGGACTGATAAAAATTGTGGTAAAATAACGATAATTGTGGTGAGTTGACAAAAGTTTCGGTAATTTGACAAAAATTGTGGTAAATTTACAAGAAGTGAGGAAAATTGATATAAATTGTGTTAAAACGACAAAAATTGAGGTAAAATCGCATTTTGTATATGCGGCTCCAATTTGGTCTCCTCATACCTGCTCAGATATTGGGCGGCTAGAGGGGATCCAACGAAGAGCTCTTAGATACCTATCGTTT
>JAPYZR010002849.1:0-15628 GCA_030522945.1 Trichopria nigra
CCCCCCCCCCCCCCCCCCCCCCCCCCATCATGCCCCACAGTACCACCGTAATAGCTTGCGAGGCACAGATGGCCCTGTTGTTTTTTCAATCATGTTTTTTTGTGCCATACATATACAAGTGGCCTTTAGACAGACGCCGCTAGTATATGAAAAACCTTGGAATATTTAGGAGATCACGTTCTAATGAGGTAAATTACGTCGTATTCAGCAATGTAGAAATATTCGATTGAAATTCATGTTTCCCAAGGGTTTGTGACTTTTTTTGTCGTGATCTAATTTCGATATTAAATTAAATTAAATTAGATGATTTAACATTTCTGATTTTTTAATTCCTTCAACTGTAATTAAACATACATTTTTGTTATTATTATATACATATATATATATATTCATGAGTAAATTGCGAAAAAAACAAGTTCCGTAGAAAAATTTGGTCCGACATTTCGAATTATGACGAATTCTTTTTATTTGGCCCTTGCGGTCTGCTTAAATGTATTACGATGAGGGGCCATCATCGAACGTTAGGCTTGCCATTGATTTGTTGGCCCCTCATGCCGCTGTACTTGCATAGCCATTAAGTACCAACTAAAAATTATTAGCCGCAATTAAATTAAAAATCAGATCAAATTATATCATATTCTCATTTTAATAGGAAAAAACGTGATTCTTTTATATTGCAAGCTTGATTGAGTGATGTTGTTGAAAAAACATTTCACGACAGAAATTAATTGAATTGGGCACTTTTTAAAGGATCTAAAATTTTCGTTTGAAATTTCTGCGAAAGTATATTAATTTTTCATGACCTTTTTTGCAGAGGAAGAACAAATACACCGAAGCGAAGCTGAAGGCACTTAAGGCGAGGAACGAGTATATCCTCTGCCTCGAAGCTTCAAATACGACGATACACAAGTACTTCGTCGACGATCTGTCTGATCTCATTGATGTAAGTATATACATACTATACGTCGCCTTACAAACATCTTGGATTCGGCATTTGGTGTGAGAATTTCTTAAAAAACTTAAAAATTTGTCTTGAAAATGTTGAATTCCGACTTGCAAACAATTTTAACGAAATCTATTTAGAATTAGACGAGAAGACGATGTAATAAATATGGAGACCGAATTTTTGAAAAAAAAAATAATATACACATTCTTTTAGGTTAGACCAAAATTGGTTTGACATATTGAATCCGTCATTTTAAATTGTAATGGCTAGTGATCAGAAAACATAATGATAATCACAATTCTTAAAAAAAAAAGTTTGAAAAATGTTGTAGAAATTTTTAGAATTATATTATTATTATTATTATTATTATTATATGATTTATAGCGAGTTCTTACAATTGATGAAAGTATATCCGGAAATTTTTTTTCAGTATTTTTTAAAGACTTCCAATTTTTCTCATTTTTGGAATTTTGAAAAATTGAAAAAAGTGTGAAAAAAATTTCCTTATACTTCAAACAGGAATTCTGAAATGATTTCCATGTAGAGAAACGAGATAAAAAAAAAGAATTTGAAAAATGTATGGTTTTTTTTTTGGAAATAATCACATATACTTTTTTCGCGTTTAAATTTTTCGAAAAATTTAACAAAAGATTTTGAATGTTCAGTTAATTTTACGTCCAATAAATATTCTTGGTCAGTTTTTAGGTTAGGTTTTTTTTTTTAAGACGAGACAAAATTTCAAAAAACGAAAAATTTTTATTCGAACGACTATCCGTAATGACAATAATTTTTTTTCTTGTCGATTGAAAAAAGTTCAAAAATTGAAATAAATAAAATTTTTTTAAATTTAAACAAATTTTTAAAAATCAAAACCGAGTTTTAACTAAAAAATGAAAACTATATCGATCTCGAAAAATTTGATTTTTTGACACGATACTTTTTCAAAGTTCATAAATATGTCCGATTTTTATCGAGATGTTAATTTTTTAAGATTTTAAAAAATATATTAGTAAATTTTTTTTGTTTATTTTATTTCTTACATTTCGTTACGTTATAATGACATTGTACTGATTGTAGATTGGCCGATTAATGACTATTGTTGCAATTTCAGTGTATGGATTTTGGATTCCACAACTGCATCTCGAGAGCATTAAAAATGCACAGCAGCGCGGAAGAAGGTAGGCAACGCTCGATGCAACAAGGAGTGGAACAACTGACTGCATGCGTCAATGCTCTAGACTCCAGACACGATAAGCAGAAGTTTTTAGAGTCCCACCACGCTGCCTTTATGATCCCAAAGAAATTCGAATTTCAGGGTCATAGAGGAGACGACGTAAGTGCCACTGTTTTTTTTTTTCTTTTACGTACGTACTTCGCGTATATTTTTAACATTCTCTCGACGATATATATATTTAAACTTAAAAGAAAACGTTTTTACACCGGCAGAAATACGGATGTATTGTCATCAACCGTTACAAATCGCCATTGTGATTTTACAAGTGCGGACGATTTTCTTTTATCGCTTTTTTTTCAGAGGTTAGGTTTACTCTGGAGTAACAAAACATCCTCCGTGGCATACGTGACGAAACAGTGGGCAATAATGCCACAATAGATGAATTTTTCACGTAGGAAAAAGAGTAAAATTGAGGTTATGCGCAGGTACCAACTTATACATGCACGAGATTCAGGTGGCGTTTCGATCTAATAATATTAAGAGTATTTCTAGAGGACTCTAGTGATCAAATTTAATATCGTTTCATTACGTGCGCTCGAAACTGAAAATTCTTCTGAAAATTCTTCTGAAAATGCGATAAAAGAAAAACGGTCTATACATATAACGATTTTGTAAAAACGGGAAATTTCATTATAATAATAATTTTACAATAAACCATGCAATTTCATCTTAAAGTGATTTCGTCGATAACGTAAATTCTTAATCTAAAGTTTTCTAAGCCTTTTTTCAAATGTTTTTAACCTCAAAGTTGTTAAAGATTGACAAAATCCAAAACTGACTGAAAAGTAAAAAAGAAGATTAAAAACCACAAAAATCACAAAATTATTGTTGAACATTTATATTAAATATCAGTTAGTTTTTCAATTAATTAACTAATACACAATAATTGAGAGTAAGAAGTAAGCGAAATTGCACAGATTTTATGTAAAATTGATAAAATTATCAAAATTTGTCATTCGTGATACAATTAAAAAAAAAGATAAAAACTAAAATTAGATGTATAAAATTAAAAATTGATGAAAAAAAATTTTAAAAAAATGAAGAAAAATCAAAAATTCATGAAAAAAATTAAAAATCGATGAAAAAAAATTAAAAATTGATGAAAAGAATTAAAAATTGATGAAGAAAAATTAAAAACAAATGAAAAATTAAAAATTGATGAAAAAATTAAAAACAGATGAGAAAAAAATTTGTTAAAAGCCCACAACATTTTTGTTTAAACTGAAAAATTAAAAAAAAATTTGCAATTTTACAAAATGTAAAACATGAACATGAATAAAAAATTTTTTCACAGATATGACAGTCGAACAATAATAACAAAAACGCATACATTTTACGGACAATTTGAGACTTAATTAAAAATTTTGTAAAATGAATGCTGAAAATTTTACAAAAACGGATGTCACTCAACGAAAAATCTAAACTTATAAAAATTTACATTTTACAATTTAAGTTTAGAAACATTGATCTATGCAAACTAAATTTTTGTAAATAATTGGAAATTATTAATTATTAATTGAATTATAACAAATGAAAAAAACAAAACAAAATCAAAAAGTATAAACATGAAAAATTGTAATCAATTCTTACGAAGAAAGTAAAATTCATATTTTATTAAAACGTACTTAAAACATAACAAATTGTCCGCAATGCAACTGCAGGGCAACCTCCAGTAATTGACGAGTACAAGAATTCTCGGCGTTAATTGACGCGTGCATAATGAAAGTGTTTTTTTTTTCTGTAACAGACACCGGAACCGGAATTGCAAAAGGTACTGCATACGGAAATGGAACAGCGTTTATCGCAGCTCCAGCAGAGGGTGACGTCCCTCAAAACCGAGTCGGAGGAAGTCTGGAAGACCCTCGAGACGGCCGAGGCAAGTTTACAAGAGATGCTCAACGCCAAGGATTACGATTGCTCGATGTACTTTGGCGAGAATGCGGTGCCGACGTCAAAACCTCCGGAGACTTTGCAAATTAAATTGCGAGCCGACCGGCAAGAGACTGAAGAATTTTACCTCACGGTATGTTATGGTCTTGTTCATTTTAATCATTAAAAGTCGAAAAGGGACGTCATTTTTTTGTTTATATTACACGACAATAGTTATATATCTACATATAAACAATATATTACGTAGAAGAATTTTCGCACAACATATGTGCATATCGAGTAAAGGGCTCGTGTTCTAGAACCCGCACAGACCTACAACTTGCATTCACATGGTTCTATTCCCCAATTTTGCCCTTGGAAAGTCATAAAAAAAACTATTTTTGGTATTACACAGTAATGCTGTTATATATATGTATACGTTAAGTAAAAACGGACATGACACGTAGGTTTTTTCCTGACTTATTAACATGTGGGCTAGAACCCGCATAGATCTACAACTTGCCTTCGTTGTCTTTTCCATTAGATAAAATATTTGACAAATTGTTTTTCATTCTTGGAATAAGGGCGATATTGAGTTTTAACGTGTTTACGGCTTTACGATCGCAGAAATTCAGGGAATACCTCCTGGGATCGTCGAGAATAGCGAGGTTAGACGCGAAACAGGAGTACATTCGTCAAAGCTTACTGGAGGGTCCAAACGCGAGTCCGAACCCGTCGATAACGACGACGAAACAGAAGCAAGCGCGGAGGAAGCGCATCGGCCGCCTGCAGATGAACGGACACCCGAAGCTGTTCGGCGGCTCGCTGGAGGAGTACCTGGAGAGCACTAACCTCGAAATCCCGCTGATCATCAAGAGCTGCGTCAGGGTCATCAACCTGTACGGCCTGCACCATCAAGGGATCTTCAGGGTGTCCGGATCCCAGGTGGAGATCAACAATTTCCGGGAGTGGTTCGAGAGGGGCGAGGACCCACTCGCGGACATGACGGACGCGTCGGACATCAACAGCGTGGGCGGCGTACTGAAGCTCTATCTGCGAGAACTGCGCGAGCCGCTGTTCCCCATCATTTATTTCGAGCACCTGATGAGCCTGGCGCAGCTGGACTCGAAGCAGGAGTTTGTCACCAAAATGAAGGAACTCATAGCCAGCCTCCCGAGGCCGGTGGTGATTGTGATGCGATATCTCTTTGCTTTTCTCAATCAGTAAGCTTGAAAAACTTTCATTAAAAAAAAAAAAAAAATAGAAAGATAAAATATTTTACGTACATATTGAAGTCAGAAAGTGATGAATTGATTATGAATGATGCTTTATCGCAGCCTCTCCGAGTTTTCCGACGAAAACATGATGGACCCGTACAACTTGGCGATCTGCTTCGGACCGACACTCGTACCCGTACCGGAAGACAAGGACCAAGTCCAGTATCAGAATCAAGTTAACGAACTGATAAAAAATATAATCACCCTGAACGAAGAGATATTCCCGGATGACATTGGCGGCATCCAGTATGAAAAATACATCAGCCGAGAACCCGACGATGCGTAAGTCAAGGATACACCCATTCGTGTCGATTAATTAATTTCAGTCGATGGCTTGTTTTATTGGCATTCAATTATTGTCGCTAATTAAGTCTTAAGATTGCACAAATAATGCTTGCATTATTTTATCACAGATTTTATATGTAATACAATGTAAATTGATTTATTTACTTACTGAAGAGGGCCTTGACCTAGGCCGAAAATTTTGATATTATTATTTAATTATTGTTTTGGGGTCATTGTCCCAGACAATAAGTATAGTGACCGCTACGCTTTCAATTTTGAATTTAATTAATACAATGTAAGCTTTGCTTTCTTTCTTGCAATAGTGACGTGGGTGACTCGCCAACAGATCAGGTTCAAGAGGATATGGATTCAGAAGTTTATCCATCCGAAGACGGTAAAATTGCTTTGTCATTTATAAATAAATAGAAATAAGGAATTTTTATATAATTCCTCACTCGGTCAAAGTATAATTTAAATAAATAAATAAATAATTTCCTTAACGGGAAATTGTTAAAAAAAGTTTCAATATTTGAAACTAATGTCAAGATGTAAAAATTATTTTTCGTCCATCGTTTCGTCATCAAAATGCCATCTTCAGAGACTATGGCCAAAGCCTAGGCTTAAAGTTTTTACTTTTTTTAACAATTGACTCGGGACACGACGAAATTTCCCGTTAAGGAAATTATTTATTTATTTATTTAAATTATGCCTTGTTATTTCTTACATTTAAAATCATTTTATAATTATTCTATTGATCGAGAATAATTGTTTTAATCCCCACTTCCCAATTAAGAATCAGAATACATGGAAGCGACGGCTCAATTCGACTTCAACGCCCGTTCGGAAAGAGAACTCAGTTTCAAGAAAGGCGAAACGTTAACTCTGTACTCGCAAGTGAGCAACGATTGGTGGAGAGGTTCAGTTGCTGGTCGGGATGGTCTCATTCCTGACAAATACATCATGCTTAAAATTAAGTAAGTGAACGTTTAACTCGATTTTTAGACACCTCGTAGTTCGAGAAATCGATCTTTATAACGGTTTTACGGGACTCGACTATCGAAATAGTATGAAATTTCCCTTTAACAATAGTACGATGTATTTTCAGGGACGAGGAGCGAGACAAAGACCTCCTGAAGTCTTCCTCGAGCGAAGAGTCGATGAGGCGGCGAGCCTCGAGCTCGGCGGAGAGCGCCATGTCCAGCAACAATTCCCCGCTAATGGGGCCGACGAACAACGCGAACATTTGGCCGTCGGTAGGTACGTGCGACGGGAACCCGATGACCACGTCGGCGAAGCAAGACGGCACCATCGCCGTTGGCGGTGGCGCCACCATGGTTACGATCGTGCCGAGTTCGCCGTGCATCACGTCGCTGCAGCAGCCGATCATCAGCCGTGAGGTATTGGAAACCACCGTTTAAAAAACAAAGAAACGCTTCTTCTTACTCGTCGTTAAGACACTTCTCACCATCTCTTGAACGATCTCTCGTTTTATTGACGTATACGATACTTGTCTGTGCTCTCCCCACACATTTTTCGCTTTACGTGATATATGTCCGAGAGATCGGCCCCAGGCGGCTTGAACACCGCGTAGTCAGGTGCATGGCTGTTTCGCTACGTATTTTTGTTTGTTTTTTTTTTGTTCCTTCTTTTGTTCTGTCTTGTTTTGTTTTGTTTCAATTTTTGTTTTGTTTGTCCGTTCGATCAATCGACGCCTATACGACGTCGGACGCCAATGGCCAAAGTAACGAATTTACGCCTGTGTACAGTGGAATGCCGTTTTTTTCGTGTCGCACAAAATTCTGTCGCCTGCAAACACAAAATTCTGACGTCCACGCCTGCACCTCTGCCTACAAATAGCACTTGTTTGTTTCCCTTTTCGTGGCACCATGCGCAAATGCGGACGAAATGCGTTACTACTCCTATAATGTCGCGTTGGTTTGGAAAAGACTGAATTTTAAACGTCGAGTCGACGATCGTCCCTCGTCGCCGAGATACTTTTATCCGGAATGTAAATGAAATGTTTTTTTTTTTTTTTTTTTTTTTTCAAAATTTAACGGTTTTACGGATAATGTATTTTTTTATTCTTTAAATAACGATACGTATTATGAGTTTAATATTGGTTAAGGTCCATTTTCATTAACGACACGGACTTACAAAGGGTTACAAAGACTTACATAGGCGTGTGCCTATGATAAAAGTCGAACGACGGAGCTCGCGGTACGCGAATGTGGACCTCGGTTTAAGCTGAAGTTTTGCGCGTAACGAAACAGTATTGCGTCATCGTTGACAATTTTCGACGATCGATATTCGTCGCTCGAATGTCGCGTGTGTTGGTATTTAATATATATTGAAAAAAAGCGAATCGCGCTGTACGATGATAGTTGGACTGTATAGTCGAAAATCTCTTTGTACGTTACATATATATATGTGTAAATAAAATAGAAATGCAAACACGTTTCTCCGCTGCATGTGCCTCTATACACTCGTCCCCTGTCTTGCCGACGCCTGTCTCTCGCGTGCCTCGTGATGCACCTTGCCGCTGAGAGAACTTGCGAGTGTTAATCGTTGGGTTATGGTTGCTGTTTTTCCAGATTTACGTCTAGTCGGCACTATCCGACCGATGACGAAAACAAAACAAAACAAAAAAAATAAAAAAAGACTTTTCGTACGTATAGATAGTACCTGGAGATACTCGGCGGACAGGACACGAAATAAAAAAGAAAAATAGAAAGAAAGAAAAGAAAAAAAAATAAAAACAGTAAGATAGCCGCGTCCGAGATGTTGCCCGCGGCTCTGTGCCTCCTCTTTGTTTTGTGTGTGTCTGTCTTTTTGATTTCGTTCAAGGAATGTCGATTTGACGGTTCAGTTTGGTTTGTGAATCCTAGAATCCCGTAGAACAATCTCAGACCATAGACGATAACGATGGGAATGCCGAATGCGGCAGCTACTTAAGCAGCGGACGCACTCCGGCCGTAGGTGAGTAAATTACACGCCTCACCCAGCCCCCTTCTTCATCGCTACCAACCACCAACCAAAAAAAGAAAAAAAGAAACAATAGCGTACTAACTAATTTTCGTTCCATACCCCCCTTGCTCGACGTTTGCAGCTACGTGCTTATAGTTTTATAACTATATATAATATATATATAACATATATACATATATATGCATCTTTCATATCGTGTGGTCGTTGTTCGTAGAAATAGTTGTTTCGTTGTTCAGTTTTTGCGAGCAGTTGTACAATATATTCTTTTTTTGTTAGACGCATCCCAACTGTGGTGGGTAATCCCGCATGAGACCGTCGTTTTGATCCTTACTAACACGCATGACCAGATTTCTCCTATCGTGGGCTTTATTCTCTTATTTTATATATAGATATGCCTTAGTAGTGTAGGTATGTTCCATTTACAATGTTGGTATTCAAGAACTGTCGGGTCTATTTCACGTACCCTGATTTTTCATTTTATTTTTACTTATCGTTTTATTATATATTATTATTATTTATATATTTAGATAAGTTGTATCCTGAAATGGATCGATAGATCTGATCGTTTCTGGGTTTAGAATGTATTCGTTTATCTTTTAGGGACAAAAGAAGATTGCGAAGATTTTTTTTTTTAAGAGACATTTTTTTGACAATATGTTTTGTTTTTCACGTGATTTAAATGTTCAGATATCGAGTATTTAAAATGGCAGCAGACCTTCGATTATAGGCCAATAATAGTACATTTCGTTACGAGTGCGGGAAATGCAATTTTTCTTTAACCCTTTCAGTCACGGACGGACATCAGTGCCCCCCTCCCCCATAGTCTGGATTTTTTAACGTTTACGAGCAATTTATTATTTCATTTCAGTGTGTTTTTTTTTTTTGTTCCAGACTTTTTTTACAGAATAACATCATGCCAAGACGATTGTAAATTCTGAGAAAAAAAACGCAATGAAAACAATGAGAGTAAAATTTCTGAAGTTTATATTATCAATTCATTAAATATGAAAAAAAATGGTTTTAAAAAATGTGCTTCTTCTGTCCTTAAAGGGTTAATATTATTTCTCATGAGAATATAATGAAATCAATTTTTTTTTATTGAAAGTTGTTTGAAAATTTCGAAATTTTGATAATCAGAATGATGTTTTTCTTCATTTAGACGTATTTTAAAAAGACGCAATTTTACACTGTTCGTAGAAACTATTTGTTATCTATTTGAAAAAAAATCTACTTTTTTGTTGTTACGCTGTTATTACAAATATAAATTTGTTTAATTCATGGATATTTTGTTTTAAATATTTACTGTATATTCTGTACAATTATGGTAAAATACAGTAATGTATAATTGAGTTTATTTTATTTTTGTTTATCTTGTTTCAATAAGGCGAAGAATTAAATAAAACAGATTTTTTTAAAATGAATGTAAAAGAAATTTGGAAAAAGTACAATTTATACCAAACTGGAACATAGAATGAATTTCAAGACTTTTTTCATAAAATAGTTATATGTTTACACAAGCTCTTCAAAGAGTCAAATGCAACGAATATTTATTAATTACTCGATAAATACCTGATTTTTTTGCTTATTTGTAAGATCATAAGTCGGATTTTCGATTTAAAAGTTATATTTGAAACGTTTTTGAGGTAGGACACCCAGTCAACCACAATGTAACAATAATGTAACATTAATGTAACATTTATGTAAGAAATAACCATGATATATTTGTGACATAATTGTTACTTGTTGTGACGAACTTTGCTGTGACGAAACGTTTAGTGGGTCGGTTATATTTGGAATTAAAATCGATTAAAGTTTATCTAAGTTGAAAAAAGTTTGAAGGCGATAATTGATAAAAATTGACACACCAAAGATAAACAAAGTTAAAAAAACAAAATAAAGAAGAGACAAAATTTGAAATCTCATTAAAAATTGACAAAACCAACAACAATTATCGAAAATTCTAGAAATAAACAAACAAAAAATAACTAACAATATAAAGTCAATGAAAAATATAAAAAAAGCATTTATACTTTTGACTATATACATATATACATGATATAACATACATCCAGTCTGGTATAAATTGGAATCGTCATAAAACTTTTCGTTTTTTTTTTATTTTTTTTTTTATTTTTATTTTATTTTTTTTATTTTTTTTTATTTATTTTTGTTAATCGCGTATTTTTCTACACGTTTTTCTACATGTTTTTATACACGTGCATTATTTTCACGTCCATGTTTATATCTGCCCTCAAAAAACCAACTTTCATATGTCAAGTTATATTACAAATCTATGTACCGATTGAATAGTGAAATTATTCTTTGTTGTAGTACTTTTATTCAATTAATAGTAACGATCGTTTGACATTTAGTTTCATAAATATATGTAGCAATAATGATAATAATCTATAGGAAGTATTTCAATCGAACGAAGAATTCGCTTCTTCGGATTCGCTTCTTCGGATTTCGTCTCGTACATATATAGTTTCATCGCAGTCATACAATTTGCACAAATTCCTTTTACGAATTTCACCTTTTTAATTTTAATATATATATTGTACATTCCATTTCCACGTATATACATACATTTTCATGTATATAATACATTTCATTTACGTGTATATAATGTGGTCCATTGATGAAACTCTTAATATTTTCCAAAAAAACGCATAATCTTCACGATTTCCTCAGATTTCACTAGATTTCACCAGATTTCATTAGATTCATTAGATTTTTAATACACCCGGCATTGCTGAATTCACGTAAGAAGGGGGGCGATATACACAGTTGTATTCATTGTACATAATATATATATTCAAGCCATTTACAACAATGTAAAAAAAACGAAAGTACGTAGAATTCGATACAATTGTATCAGATATACTTCATAATATGTTCTTTCTTCCTCTCCTATTATTACGAATATTTTTGTAATTAAAAAAATAATTTAAAAAAGTTGTACAGAACGAGTACAAAAGTGCTCCTTCATTTTTTTTAAGTACTTCTCTAGGGACTCATTTTGAATTCATAAAAAATGAGTTCCTAAATAGACGCGTATGAAGACTCGAAAAAGAATACTTTTTGAACTCATTCTCTTTTTTATCTTCTCTGTCGATTAGGCTAATATTGATGTTTTCTCTTTTAAGGTGAGGATGCCTTTCTCAGTTTTAATTCGTCTGAATTAAATTTTTTGATAAACATTATTTAAGTACTTAAAATGTTGTAATAAATTGATATTAGCGGCTACAAGTTGATGTACGTATGTCGTGTATAACAATATATGAAGCCAGAAGTTACTTCTTTAAAAATTTTTAATTTTACTTGTATGTAATTGAAGAGACTTGAAAAATGTAATCAACATCTTATATAATTAAAAATTGATGGCACCCGTGTTATGTCCATTTACGTATAATCCAGGTGCCTTCTTCCGTAGACATCCGGTTTCAAACGATTTACAGTACATTATAACCGCTCATCCTAGAATTTTGTATTTCGTTGGTTACATTTCCAAGTCTCTTCAAGTACACGTAAGTAGAATTTGAAAAAAAGTGGCACGGAATGTCCCACATATACGTACTTAAGTCCTACGATTTCCAAATTCATTTTTTCCGAACTCAAAAGGAGCCTCTAAAAAAGGCGACAAATTTTCCTAATGTTCTCCGTGTACATTCCACCCTGAGTATGTAAATTCAGCTCTGCGAACTCGGACGCTATACCAGAGGAACGTAATTAACGTGAAAATTTTTGAAAATTCCAGGATTCGACGACGACGACGCCCGTTAGGATATCGAGGGCTTCGAGTCCGGACAAGGAACCACAACGAAGGAACTCGATGCAGAATTCGGAGGTGCACGCGTCGGACTACGAGCCGTCCGCGGATGTAGCGGACGGTTTCATGATGGACGAGACTCGCGAAGTGCTGCACGGGGAGTTCAACGGCGACGCGGACTGTCCGACGGCAGCGGAGATCGAGAGTAAGCGGGGCTCGGCCAGGAAGCAGCACTGGAAGTCCCAGAGCCTGGGGGAGACCGGTCAGCAGATTTCCATGGAGAACTCCGCGCAGCCGATGTCCGCGTCGCAGGACGACGAGATCGAGGAGCACACGACGTTCTCGGCCAATCGGGAGCTCTGGCAACGACGCGCCACCTCGCAGACCCAGCTGAACCCGGTGCCGAAGCCCGCCCGGGCCTCCCAGGAGTTCCGGGAGATGCGCCCGAAGCACACGCCGGATCTCGTCATGGATCTACCACTGTCCGCTCAGGACGTCGGGAAGAAGTCCTCGTCCTCCAGTAGCCTGAGCAGCTCCGACGACGAGACTTCCGGGCCGCCGATCAGGACGGAGGCGGCTCACTCGCCGAGCGCCGGCCCAGAGTCACCGGACATGAGTACCGCCGCCGAGAGATTCGCCAAGCAGAATCAGTGCACCTTGAAGAAGAACACAAAGACTTCGGACACTTCGAAGAAGCGAGGCGACCACGAAGCCGAGGATACGGATCGCCAGGAGATCGTGCGGTCAGCCAGCACCAATCAGATCTCGGATGCCCTGCCGCTGAGATCGCCGGTCCTCGCCCGGTCGACACCCAAGATCGTCGCCAAGTTCGCCGACATGCATCTGACAGGTGGCAGCCATCAAGTGACGTCCTTCAAGCCCCAGGTCAAGGTGAAGCCGACGATCCTGAGGAAACCGGTCCTGCCGTTTCCGCATCCGCACATGAGCCCGGAATTGGCGCGCAAGATCGAGAAGCAGGCCCAGAGCACGGAGCAGGCCAATTGAGCGTCGGTGGATCATTCAACGAAGAAATCGATCGATCGATCGATCACATTTAATGTTAAATCACCTCGATAGGCGAGGAATTACGTAAATCAACATCCCATCGACCAATCACTCCGCCCAACTTAACAAGATTCTACTTATCCGGTATCCGAGGAGAGAAAATGCGTTTGGAGATGGTACATCCCGCGTCGGCGAGAATAGAAAGAAAAGGAACTCGTTACTTTATTACGGGGGGCAAAGGGACGGGGGAACGTTGATGCATCGTACATTGAAAATCGTGAATAAAAGCGTCAGATGAGTTTCGGCAGTATTCGCCTCGCTTCGACCCGTGTACCAGCTCCACGCGGATTTATTTTTTCTAACGAGAATATTTTTCGCTCTTCTGTTATTTTTTTACCAAATGACCCATAACACGGATGTTTCTAGTCACGATGCATGGGTGCACCACAAAAAAACAAAAAAGAGAGAATTGTTGTAGCGGTTGCGTGATAAAGAGGCAGGGACATTCATCGAACGAACAATCGAATATAGAAAGAGAGAGAGAGAGAGAGAACGAATTCGTCGGGTAGATGTAGTGATTTTATTTTTTAACCGCATGGCTTGAAGGTGTGTCGAAACTTCCTCCGATCCGTCGCCAAGAATCCACTCCCCTCGATGTCCGTCGTCGCGATCGGCTCCGATCTAGCGCGCATATATATGTATATCACTGTAAGGGGGGAGTGGGTATAGGTTGCAGAAGGGATGGAGGGGGCGAGCGAGAGACGCTCGATCATCAAGGACGGAGCAATGTTCGATATATAATAGTAAAGGGTGACGATAGGTCGGATATTGGATGTGTACTATTGTAATCGTGGTATGTACCGAAGTCTGCGGACGGCAAATCTAGGGACCTCGAGCGCATCGAACGTAATAGGTAGTAATATTTACCCGACGTGGACGATGACGAAGAAGAGACGCGTATATATATGTATACATATACCCGACTATATACCCGAATGAAATATTCTTCGAAAGCAACCGTACAGCCGAGGAGCGTCGCAGTTGTCGTACGATAGCTTTATTATAACGATGATATTCTGATTATTAGTTTATACACAACATTACATCGACCGCTTGAGGAAAGATCGGAGGCGAACGTCGGGGTATAGGTACACTGGATGCATTACGAGAAATACCAAAGGCAAGCAGCGAGAAGAGCTGCTCTTCTTCCGAATGTAACATAATATTTTCTTAGCAGCGATCCCATTCGGTTATGTTCGTTTCCCTTTTTTTATCATTATTATTATTAATATTATTATTATTATTATTGCTATATTGAACGTTTCATTCAATGACCACGTGCCGATAAATTGTCCCTGTATAGTAATTTTCTACTTATTACTAATTATTAACGTGTAAGTTTACTTTTAAAATTCACCATCCATTTGTAATTTAAAGCAAGCAAACAAATGATTTGTACTCCACGCTCGAGCAGGGCGCGATGCGATTTTAAGTGGATACGGTAAGCGGAGAGGGTACAACGCGACACCAGCGAATATGGAAATAAGCCTTGGAGATGTCGTTCTCGATTAACGAGCGTAAGGCTAACGAGGTGTGTTATCGATAACGAATAACGAACGTACAGGCTGTATAACTATACGAATAAAATTCAGGTGTAACGTGTACACGATTGCCGTTGCCTTTGACCCCTCTACCCTCCTCTTTGTCTCTCGTCTTTTGCAGGTGTATCGTTGTCATCGGGGGAAATTGGTCCGACGACGATTCCAAGATGGCCGACAAGAAAGCGAGGACGAACAAGAGGTTCAATTTTCTCATCGTCTACTCCCTTTCTTCTCCATACATTCTGCATTTCCCTTTCTTCTTCCGTTATCCAATACCTTTCCTTAATAACAAAAAAAAAAAAATCTAAAAAAATAATGAAAAAATTAAATAGTGAAAAACCATATATGTTACCTGCCAATTGAAATAAAAAGATGTTCGTATTTTGTATGTTATAGATTTAAAAAGCACTTAAAACTGTACGTAATGTCAAAACATTGCATTTCAATATTTAATATTTAATGGAGAAAATTACAATAATACAATGATGAAATATTTGTACAAAAAATTGTCAAAAATTAGGCGCGTGCAATTTTCTTGTTTTTAGAGTAATAAGTTTGAATTCATTGCTTTGAACATAATTTATGGTTAAAGAGCATTAAATTCCCTTTAAAATGAAAAAAACATTTTTCCGATACGACAATTTTCAACGGAGATAT